>RJWJ010022791.1:0-26500 GCA_004363605.1 Indri indri | reverse complement strand
ACAATGACATACCACCCTAACCCTATCAGAATGGCCATTATTAAAAAGTCAAAAAACAGTAGATGTTGGCATGTATGCAGTGAAAGGGAATGCTTATTCACTGTTGGTGGGAATGTAAATTAGTATGACATCTATGGATAACAGTATGGAGATTCCTCGAAGAACTAAAAGTAGACCTACCATTCAATCCAGCAATCCCACTACTGGAGATCTACCCAAAGGAAAAGAAGTCATTATATCAAAAAGACACATGCACTAGAATGTTTATCATAGCACAATTCACAATTGCAAAAATATGGAAACAACCTAAGCCCAACAACTGGTAAGTAAAGAAAATGTGGGGTGTGTGTATGTGTGTATATATATATATATATATATACACACACACATACATATATATATATACCATGGAATACTACTCAGGCAAAAAAAAAAAGAATGAAATAATGTCTTTCACAGTAACTTGAATGGAACTGGAAGCTATAATCCTAAGTGAAGTATCTCAGGAACGGAAAAACAAATACTGCATGTAATCACTTATAAGTGGGAGCTGAACGATGGGTATACATGGTCACACAGACTGGTATAAAGGACACTGGAGTCTCAAAAGGGAGGAGAGTGGAAGGAGGGGGAGGGGTCAAAAACTACCTATCAGGTATAATGTACACTACCTTGGGTGATGGGCACACTAAAATTCCTGACTTCATCACTATACAATTCATCCATGTAACAAAAAACCACTTGCACCCCCTAATCTATTGAAATATAAAATAAAATTTTAAAAAATGAAAATACCAAGTGTTGGTGTAGATATGGAACAACTGGAAGTCTTATACATTGCCTGTGGAAATGCGAAATAATAATACAGATATTTTGGAAAATAGTTTGGGAGTTTCTTATAATGTTAAACACATACTTATATAACCCAGCTGTTTTATTCCTAGGTATTATCCAAAAGAAATGAAAACATATATCCACATAAAGACTTAAACGTGAATGTTTATAGCAGCATTATTTATAATCACTCAAACCTGAAAACGATCCAAATGTCCTTGAACTGGTGAATGGATGAACAAACTGTGGTACATCCAAATACGGCAATGCTACTTGGCAATGAAAAGCATTAAAAGGAAGGAAGCTGATACAACAACATGGATGAATCTTGAAAGCATTATGGTAAGTGAAAGAAACCAGGCACAAAAGACAACATGTCATATTGTATGATTTCTGTGGTGGTTAATTTTATGTGTCAGCTTGACTGGGTTGAAGGATGCCCACATAGCTGGTGAAACATTATTTCTGGGTATGTCTGTGAGGGTGTTTCTGGAAGAGACTGGTATTTGAATCAGTAGACTGAGTAAGGAAGATCTGGCCTCACCAGTGTGGGTGGACATCATTGAATCTGTTGAAGGCCTGGATATAACAAAAAGGTTGGGGAAGGCAAATTCTCTCTCTCTGTCTCTTTCCTTGAGCTGGGATAGCTATATTCTCCCCTGTCCCCTTCCCCCACCAACTGGTTCTCAGCCCTTTGGCCTTGGACTAAACTGTACCACTGGCCTTGCTGGTTCTCCAGCTTACAGACAACATACTGTGGGCCTTCTCGGCCTCCATGATGGCATGAGCTACTTCCCATAATAAATCTCCTCTTATATATATCCTATTGGTTCTGTTTCTCTGGTGAACCCTGAATAAATACAATTTAATTTATATGATATTCTAGAAAAAGCAAAAGTACAGCAACAGAAAGCAGGTGAGGGGCTAGAGAATATTGACTGCAAAGGGGCCACATACGGAACTTTCTGGGGTGATAGAAATATTCTATATTATGATTATAGTGGTGGTTGAATGACTGTATACATTTATCAAAACTCATTGAGTCATACACTTAAAATGGGTAAAATCTTACTGTATAAAATTATATCTCAATACAGCTGATTTTTTTAAAAAGTGGGTGGGGTGGGGGATAATGTATATTGAATTATACGGGAAGCTCAGGTTCCTTGACAGCTATTTCCTGGCCTTACTATCGATTTACTCCAAAATGCATGGTTCGGATAATTATTGCAACTTACGGTGGGCCAGTCATGATGTCTGCAACTTACTCTCAAATGTTTCATCCAAAAGAGTCTATGTATTTTGAGAGATAGCAATGAAACAGATTTGCAAATATGGCAAAATGCTAATATTGATGAAACTAGGTGAAGAACGTATGCGAGTACTGCAACTTTTCTTTAAGTTTTACTTTTTTAAAATAAAAAAAACATTTTATTAAAGAAGTTTTTTAAAATCAACATCGGTCACTCTGAATTTGCAAATGGGCCAATTTCTGCCTCTGGATGATTTCTCTGTTCTTTTTAATTAAGTGGACATCTGCTACAAGTTGGGGTGAACTGAACTGAGAGAAGCTCCTCCCTGCATTTGGGAATACCCTATCTCATCGAGGCTTGGTGGCACAAGGCTGTAGCCCTACCCAGGACTAGGCAGTGATACCCTGAAAGTTGAGGAGACTGGGAGGAACTCACTTCCTGACCGTGGTGGTGACTGCAGAACACTGAGGCCTAGGATGTTAGTGGCAGCGCTCCTGTGACGGCATCCAGTGCCCCCACGCCAGGACCACAGCTGGTTTCTTTTGTTTTCAACCTTGACTGAGGTAGTCCCCATGTGTCACACTCTTAGGAGAGGTCAGAAATTTTATCTATGTCTTTTCCTGGTGACTTCCCAGTTATACAGTCCCTTAGATGTAGCATGTGCTCTGTTAATACTTGTCGATAGACCAATTCTCATTTGCCCTTGTCCCTACCTTCTCACCAGAGGGTTCCATGTTTTTCTTCACAAAGGGCAGCAGTTGGGCCACTGAGTCCAAAAACACAAAGAAGCAAGGCAGCCCCTGTCTGACAGGGGCCATGAGGTCAAAGACATGAGGGCCAGTCTGAAAGTCACATTACATCCAACAGTGGAAAAGCTCTTTGAAATCTAAGCATGAAAGGAGTGGAAAGGCTGAATACTTTGTGTATAGGGACAATGTGAAAACTCTTCAGGGCAGAGACCACTTCTCTGTCCCCTCTGTCTCTCCCACTGCCTCGCCCCAAGCTTTGAGTTGACCTGACCTATTGGTCCTAGTTCTATCATGTCCTTCCCCTCCTGTGATCTCTTCCAAGGTGGCCAGATGGCCCTTGCTGAACTACATGTGACTTTCTTTTGTGCTAGTGAAAATGGAGGTTAGGTTGCTGTGGCCCAGAGTTACTTGATATTCTTTCTCATTGTTGAATCTATTTATACCACAAAGCTTTCAAGTGCCAATAAATTACTTGGCTGTTGATTCACATCTTCAGTATAACTATTTTTATACACTGGTATGATTTTTTTTTAATGGAAAGTGCTTTAAAAGTGGAAGCTGTATTGTATCACTGTGATTTTCCTGTAAGTAAAGTACTTTCCAATCAATCATTCTTGGAATAATGGAATAGTTCTCATTGATACAACATGATGGCTTTAACCTTTTACTGAAAATTATTTTTGTGCCAAAAGGGGTGATGGCATAATTCATCTTCCTTCAATAAAATACCCATGTGGCTACTATTCATTGCCTTCTCACAGTGATTTCCTCTTAAGGAAGAGCAGCTCTTACAGAATGGATGTGGCATTCTGGAACCCCTGCCTTCCTGAGGGCCTTCACACTCCTGGGTTCTGAGAAGTTCTGGGCTGTGGTACCTGTGGAGGCCGCTGGAGTACTGGTGAAGTGAAAGGACAGCGACAGATGCCCCATGGAACATCTGAGCCTTCTAGTGGGGTAGGGAGCAGGGTCGAGGACTCAGCTGGTGGGTGGGGATGGCACTCATGACCCCAAGGGGAGAGTCTGAGAGGCAGAGCTCCTAAGGACAGCACCTAGAGCTGGGGCGTGGGTTGGGGTGGGCAGCCTCTGCTGCCAGGACCTGAGGCAGTGCTGCCACAGTGAGGTTGTTTTCTCATGTCCCTTCCCCTCCCTTCCAGACCATCCTCTCTGTCTGACTGCCCCACTCCCCCTTCCTTCCCATTGCCCCTTGCTTGCCTGGGGCCCTTGACTGGGACCGTGGGTCTGCTTCATCACTGAGCTCACTCAGCCCGTGTCCCAGTCTCAGGGCTCTGCTCTCAGGTGAGACGAGCACACTGATAAAGCCTGTGGAGCTGGCAGTAAACGCTTGAAAATGGCGGAAGGTGCCGCCCCAGCAGAGCACAGCTACGTGTTAGTCTCAGTCTAAGACATCTGCATTAGCTCTTTCTCCTGAAGTTCTGCTCAGAGTTGGGCTCTCTGCTGGCTGCTTTGTAATAGTCTTTATTTGTCACAAGGACCCTGTGGAGGTAGGCACATTGGGGCTGTGGCGTGTGGTTAGGCAAAGTGGCACTGCACAGGAGGACCTGGCTGGGGGGCGAGTGTGCGCGTTCGGCCCTGCTCAGCTCCCAGGCTGTGCGCCTTCCCAGAGGGCGCCTTCTTCTAGTTTGCACAAAGTGCCACAGAGGCCAGTGGCCACCCTGGGTGATCCCTAACTTACAACGAGGACATTGGGATTCAAGAAGGTTAAATAACTTGCCAAATGTACAGAAAAGGTGGTAATTGGCAGTCAAGACTTGTACCAAGGTCATCTGTGTGGGAACCCGGCAGCAGAGCAGGTGGAGAAGCTATTTATGGGGAAAGAAACTGGGATTTTGGCTACTGCTCAAATTTTCTTATTTCCCCATGGAAATGTAGTGATGAAGGACGACAGGGAGGAGAGAGCAAAGTGCATGACTCTCCAGTGACGTTCCTCTGTGTGGGGTCCCACTCTCCTCTGTGTGGTTGGGGCAGGAGCAAAGAGAATGGGAAGTAGAGTTGTCCTGGGAAGGTGATGGGGGAGGAATAAGGGTACAGAGAATCAAAGGTTTCAGGAAAGAAGGAAAGAACACTTCAGATGAACAACAAGAGAGTCGAACCTAGGTGAGGCAGAGAGGTCAGGAGGGGGTCAACAGGCCAGGAGAAAATTCAGGAACTAAGTGAAGTGAGAACAGTGTAGGAGAATAGGTGAGAGGGCTGTTTGGTCAGAGAGTAGGATGGAGGTTTATTACCACAGAACTTAACAATGTCCTGGAAGTTGTCATGGGAGAGGAGTGGAGGTGAAGAGTCACCAGAGTTGAGGGCATCTTGGAACTAGGAGACTTGGTAATGGTTCATCCTCAGGGCACTGAAGTCATCTACGTGATGGCAGCATTAAGGTGGAGAGAAAAATGGTGAAGACTGAAACAGGATCTGCACCTTTCACCTCTCACAAAAATCAGCTCCCGGTGGATAACAGACTTAAACCTAAGGCGTGAAACTATAAGAATTCTAGAAGAAAATGTTGGAAAAACTCTTACAGACATTGGCCTGGGCAAAGAATTTATGAAGAAGACCCCAAAGGCAATCACAGCAACAACAAAAATAAATAAATGAGATCTGATCAAATTAAAAAGCTTCTGTACAGCCAAGGAAACTATCAGGAGAGCAAACAGACAACCTATAGAATGGGAGAAAATACTCGCATGTTACGCATCCGATAAAGGGCTGATAACTAGAATCTATATAGAACTCAGGAAAATTAGCAAGAAAAAATCAAATACCCTATCAAAAAGTGGGCAAACGACACGAACAGAAACTTTTCAAAAGAAGATAGACTAATGACCAACAAACATATGAAAAAATGCTCAACATCTTTAATCATCAGGGAAATGCAAATCAAAACCACAATGAGATATCACTTATCTCCAGTGAGAATGGCTTTTATCAAAAGGTCCCAAAACAATAAATGTTGGCATGGATGCAGAGAGACAGCAACACTCATACACTGCTGGTGGGATTGTAAACTAGTACAACCTCTATGGAAAGTAATATGGAGATACCTCAAAGAGCTACAAGTAGAACTACCATTTGATCCAGCAATCCCATTACTGGGCATCTACCCAAAAGAAGAAAAGACATTCTGTAAAAAAAGACATCTCCACTAGCATGTTTATAGCAGCACAATTCACAATTGCAAAGATGTGTATATGACCCAAGTGCCCATGAGTGGATTAATAAAATGTGGTATATGGATACCATGGAGTTCTACTCAGTCACAAAAAACAATGGTGATCTAGCACCTCTTGTATTATCCTGGATAGAGCTGGAACTCATTCTAATAAGTGAAGTATCCCAAGAATGGAAAAATAAGCACCACATGTACTCACCATCAAATTGGTATTAACTGATCAACACTTATGTGCACATATAGTAATAATATTCATCGGGTGTCAGGCAGATGGGAGGGGGGAGAAGAGATGGGTATATACACACCTAATGGGTGCAGTGTGCACCATCTGGGGGGTGGACACGCTTGAAGCTCTGACTCAGGTGGGGTAAAGGCAATATACGTAACCTAAACATTTGTACCCCCGCAATATGCTGAACTAAAAATATTAAATAAAAAACAAAAAGACCAGCAAAGTCTTAGATAAACAGACAGTGATCAGGAAAGGAGGTTGAGGCACTATAACTGAATTACATGGGGCTTGAAGATGCAGGAAACTTTGCAGGAGGGTAGAGGAGGGATGGCTGGAAGCTGCAATGAATGGGCTTTAGGATCAGGAGCAGCTTTCACCTGTGAAGGCTGTGTGGGGCGTTAAGGACGTAAAAGAGCTTGTTTAGGAGGAACAGAACAGCCAGGGGACTTAGGCAGAAGGTTTAGGAGGGAGAGAAGCACAGAGCAGGAAGGGACTTTCCTGGGTCCCTTGTACCTGACTCTTCTTTCTCTAACATGGGTCCCTCTTGCTCCTCTCACACCCAGTGGTCTTCCTTTGGGTTCTGTCCTACGCCTACTGTCCTTCTCATTCCCCATAATTTCCTGGGTGTCTCAACTACTGATATAGTTTCAGCTGCTATAAATATAATGAGTCCTGAATCAGTATCTTTAGACTCTCCTCTGTCTTTGGATTTGTATATCTAACTACCTGTGAGCCTGGTTGAGCCAGAAACTCTAACTCAACACAACCAAATTGAACTCGTCACTCTGCCTGAACATGGGCCTCTTCTTACCATTTCAATTTGTGGCACCTCCACACTGAACAGCTGGCGGTCTCCTGGCTATCTCCCGCCCATATAATTAATTGATCACCAGCTGCCAAGTTTAAATCCTTTACTATTTCTCAAATCTGTCCTCTTGTTTCCTTCCCTTCTCCCACTGCCCACTTCACGTTCACACCATGTCTAGAGGACCACATCAACTGCCTCTGCTCTGGACCCTTCCAGACGGCCATCCTCTGCACTGCTGCATACCTGGCCACCTCACTTCCGTGTTTAAAGCCCTTTGATTGTCTCTTATCTTTCTTAGGATAAAATTTTAGCTCCTTAACATGGCACATGTGGCTCTCTAAACCACTTTTCCAGTTTCATCGCTTGCTTCCTCCTGTTCAGTTAAGGAACTTACTTCTTCCTATTCACTTATGGGTCTTTGTACATGGAGACTTCTTGGCTTGGACTCTTTCCTAGACTAACTCCTATACTTGTTTTCTAAGACTCAACTCTGGTATTAACTTAGTCATCACATACTTATTGCCTGGCACTATGTCCAAAGCATTGTGCTTTCCCTGATGCCACCAGTGTAGGTTAGGTACCCTGCTAGGCGCTCTCTACCCTCCCCCTCGAGGGCAGGAAGACGGTCTTCATCAGCTCATATCCTGAGGCCTAGAGCAGTGTCCAGCCATGGCTGGAGTGAGTGGCTGGAGTGAGTGCTGCCTGCATCAAGAACTGTCAGGAGGACGGGTATTGAGTAATCAGGCGAGGAGCACACGCTGTCCCAAGAATGCCCTGTAGGAGGGGTGACAATGAAACAGACTTGTGAAAGCCTTAGTTTGCCAGATTCCAGCTGACAGAGAAGTGGGTGAGTTGGAAGGAATGATGAGTATTAAGTGCAGTTGGGAAACAATCCCGTGTGATGAAAACCCCCAAGGTAAGAACTTGTTAGGTGGCCACAACAGACCCCAGCCAATCTTGCAAGAATGATGTCATCACCAAGGCTTCACTGGTTAGGAATTCGTACCCAGGCTGGATGATTCATTACCCAAACTGCCAAGGGACCCTAAGAGTTAAAGCCCTTGCATTCCTCCTGGATGTCTTAACGCATTCCATCTGACAAGTAGATACCACTGTCTTTTCTTTTCAAAACCTCTCCCTACACAAAGCTCTTCAGAGCCTACACTGTGGATGCGAATTCCTCAGCCATGATTGTGGTTTTAGAAGCCAGGGAAAAACAAATGGGATGAAACATGACGAAGTCATAAGTCAATGCATTGTTTCTTCTTAAAAAAGAATATTGCAAGGGGTTCAAGAAAGGGAGAGAGAGTAAATGTAAACCGCCAGGGTTCCTGCTACCTCCTACCACCATGCTGAGGCCACCAGATTCCACCCCTGGAGGGTCGGCCTTGCTGGCTGCACCATGTTTTTTAGGCAGAATTTCTTCAGGGGAGCATGGTTCAAGGAGGGCTGCAGCAGTTGCTGAGACGGCTCAGCCTTGGGCTGGCCTGGGGGCCGGACCTGCTCTGCCTTGCTTCCAAGTTCTAAGAAGGGGGCTTCTGCCTTGTTCCTGTCTGCAGGAGGCTGAGGCACACCAGGCCCGAGAATGTAAAAGCCATTCTTTGTCCTCCAAGGGTTAATCGCTGCCAGGCAGGAGATGTGGGTGTCATGAACCCTGGGGAAGGGGCACAGAAAGAGCAAACAAAGCTGGTGTTAGATCCTGGCCCCACCCTTTTTGTTAGCCCTGTCATCTTCTAAGAGTGGAACATTCTTTGCCTTTTCACCAGCAGTGAAGCCCCTCTGTCATTTTTATTTCTATGCACACAGCTGGATATTATTTTTCTCAACTGGGACAATGCAGTAAAGAGTCTGGGGTCAGACAGACGTGGGTGTAACTCCTGATTTCACCACTTGCTAGCTGTGTGACCTCTGGCAAGTTACTCAACTTTTCTGTCTGTTATTTATCCGTACAATGGGAACCTACGTCATAGAGCTATTGCAAAGGCTGAATTAAATAATGTATGTGAGAAGGCTTGGCACAGCGCCCGGCACAGAGCAGGTGTTCAACAAAGGTGAGGTAGACAAAGGTGCGAGAGATGGTATTATCGCAGAGGCGCCTTACTTTGCTCAAGGTTTTGAAAGTGAAAGCCCATGACCTAGGTCAGAAAGGGCCAGACAAGAGTTCTAACAAGCAAAGAAGGTCACCATCCTAGGGCCAGGGGTTTATGCTGTGACTGGCTTTATGCACCCAGCTCACAGTAGAAGGGTAAGGATGGCCAGGAAGAGGTGGATGCTAGTGTCCTGTGGCCCTTGCTTATGAAGGGGGCCAGGCTCCAGAGAGTTCTAGCAGTGGTCGTCAGTGTGAGCTGGGGTCTCTGAAATCTACTCCCCTGTGGGGGAAGGGCAGATGCTTTAGGAGATCTTGAAAGAGGTTGTGAGTGGGAGCAATGTAAAAGTATGAAGATCCTCTAGTCAGTGCAAGACTGGGGAAGTCTGGTAAATCTCGTGCTTTCATTTGGGGAGAAGGTGCAGAGGGAGAACAATGAGAGAGGCTTCTGGGCAGAGGCCCAGAGCTAGGGCGGGCAGTGCTGGAGGACAGGATAGGAAGGGGATCACCTGCTGGCAGGGACAGCCCCACACCTCCACTGCCCTGCTGCGCTGATGGAGCGCTCTGTTAGCCACCACGGTGAGCTGGCCACTGGACAGATGCTGCCGCCCAGGGAGAGGAGGTGGTGGCAGAGGCAGGAGGCCAGCAGGCAGGCTGAACAGATGGTGTGGGAACAACGTGGTTTTGGAGGCCATTCCTCTAGCAGTGCAGTGCAGTGCAGCAATCTGAGGCCAGGGCCTGTCCTGGTTAGTGATGGACGTTGGGCCACCTGATACACCTTGCCCATGTGACCAACCTCACTACTCGCTCAAAGAGTGAGCAGAAGGACCCTGCCTAGAGCCTTGGTTTATCCGGGGTAGGTGTTGTCAACTGGGGCTATATCTCCCCCAAGGGGGCAAAAATCCATTCTTGTAGGGTTGTGAAAAAAATCTTAGATATTACAATGGTTTGTGGCCACAGTACATAGCATATACAAGTTGTATATCTATAGACGGTCCCCGACTGATGATAGTTTGACATGATTTTTTGACTTTATGATGGTGTGCAAGCCATGTGCATTTAGTGTAAACTGTAAGATGACGTTTGGTAGGTTAAATGTCCTAAATGCATTTTTGCCTGATAATATTTTCAATTTATGGTTGGTTTATAGGGACGTCACCCACTGTAAGTCGACGGGCTTCTGTGTGTGTGTATGTGTGTGTATATATGGTATATCTGTGGTATTAAAATTTCACGAGGGGAAGAGGGACGGTGATTAGGAAAAAAAAGATTTAAAAGTTTCTTTGGGGTGGGGGTGGGATGATAATGAAAAAAGGTCAAGAAACACTGAAGCAGGCAGGGCCTCTTGTCCCAAAGAACTGCCAGTGACCCAGGTAGGGTCTTCTGTTGCGTTAAGCCCTGACCAGCAAACTCTAAATTGCGAGGCATATTAGGCCGGCGCTGGCAGCTCCTTGCTGTGTTCCCACTGAGCCAGAAATTCCTCCGTCCCCCAGCCAGCTGCTCTCCTGTTCAGCTCCATCTGCGTCTCCACAGCCACCCGTGAGTCCTGGGGAAGCCCAAGACCTGGAGTGAGGAATTTAATAAAGATGAGAACCAGTGTGGCCTGGCCTCTCTTCCCAAAGCGGGAAAGTGCAAAGGTTCTCTCCTATGCAGACAGGACTGAAGGGTCTGTCTGGTAAACATACCATGAGGCACACAAGAGCTGCTCACACAAGAGCCCAGTTCCACAGCTCAAATCTGATTTTTTTGATCTTCTTTAATCAGTGCCTATTTCCATCATAAGGATGAGATCACATCCTTTCCCCAACCCCAGCCTCCAGCCTTCCCTAACCAGATAAGTTTATGAGCATTATGACAGACAGAGAGAATCAGTTTCCTTACCATTATTGTCTATTCCTGCTGATTTTTATTGTAAATAAATCTGTAGGGAACATGACAAATTGTTATGTAGCAAATGTCCATGACTTTGCCTTCTGCTCTCAGCCATCCTGATTTATGACATGTATATTTCAATTATTAGGCTGAGATATCACTTTTAAAATTCTCTGTGATTAAAAGAAAGAGCAAATATTTTCTGGCTTAATATGGTATTTCAAATGATCACTATTTCATATTAATCAAGCATGAAATGGCATGCAACAAAGTTTTGATACTACTTTTACTTCTGTCTTTTAAATAGGCATAATTTCTTTTCTTGGCTATACAATTTATTAGCCATATGACCAAAAAAACCCCAGCTTTGAGATATAATTCACATACCACACAATACCCCCATTTAAAGTATACAATTCAATGTTCTTTAATATCATCGCAGGGATGAGCAACCATCACCACAATCTAATTTTAGGAATTTTCATCCCTCCTAAAAGAAACCTCAAACTCATTAACAGTCACCCACCATTCCTCCCCCCGACCCCCAGGCCTAGGAACCACTAATCTACTTTGTCTCTAGAGATTTGTTAAACAGGCACACATTTTTGAGCAAAATCATTTCATATTCTAATCCTATAAGAAACCAATAGCTGATTATTCCATAATTAACCAATAACTTAACCATAATTAACCAATCATATTCCTAATCTTGATTTTAGCTGGCACTTTGTGTGAAAAGTGGTGTGGCCTGGTGGGGACTGCTCTGTGTTACTAAAACTTCATTCCCAACAAGCACTGAGGCAACAGGTTTAGCTTCCTTCCTGCCCAGAAGTGTTCACTAAAGAGTTTCTAAAATTTTCAAATTAAATTATAAATGCACCGGGAGCTTGCAGTTTAAGAATTCCGATGGTGAAGTTGTTTGTAAAGGCTAATCTCTATGGTAAAAATCCACTCACATTCTTCTTGAACACACACACATGAACTGGTTTGGTTTGTAAATCTTGGTTTCTATAGGTTTGGTTTGCTTGAGGGCTTTTCTTCTTGGTCTCTCTGCAGTGATTAACATGTAGCAATGGACACGTAGCTTCCTCCTTGAAGATCCGGACTCCCTTGCACAGGGATGAAATGGTGGGTTCAGGAGAGACCCTTGCACTGTGGGCGTGCGCCAAGTCTGGGCACGAGAGCTTCAGTATCCACACAACAGTCTGCCACGATGGCTCATCACAGAGCTTTCCTGGGACCCCGTGGGGAACAGCAAGTCTGAAAATGGATATATTTTCTAGCCTCTTGCAGCTACTAAAATGGTTTTCCTCTTTTAACACCAGATGCATTGGTGTGCTGAAATGGCAGAATCTGAGACACATCCACTAAGGTCATTGTATAGACAAAAAGGTGGGTCTGGCCAGGGAAATGCTAAATACAGGCCTTTCCCCACACATTGCCCTGACATCATGCTCGGACTACCAGAATCCTGCCTGCACAGTGACAGGACTTTCACCTTTTCACAGCACGTTCTGGTTTACAGAGAATGTTTGCAGATGTGATTCAATCTGAATTTCATTGCAATCCTGTTAGGTAGGTAGAGAGGGTCTTTCATTTTCCAGATGAGAAACTGAGTGTAAGAACTTGCTCAAGGTCAAATGGCTAGGTGGCAGCACTAGGACGCCTAAGTTGAAGCCCAGTCCGCCTTAAAGCAATCCTCTGGGGAAGTGATACAGGTGTTCCAACTTTGTTCGAAACTATTTTGAAACTTCTCTTTCAGAACACCTTCAAGATCTCTAGCACATCTTTGAATATGCTCAATGCAAGCACAATTTCATCTAAGCCAGTGGTTCTCAAACTTGAGCGAGCATCAGAATTGCCTGTAGGGGCTGTTAAAACATGGATTGCTGGGCTCCACCCCTAAAGTTTCTGATCCATTAAATCTGAAGTGGGGCCTAGGATTTGCATTTCCAATAAGTTCCCAGGTGATGCCGATACTGTTGATTCTAGGCCACATGTTGGGAACCACTATCCTAAGGAATTTATTTCTGATTACTAATTAAGGTGGGGTATCAAACTGGGGAATTCCACCATTGGCAAAAAGCCATGGGCAATTGTAAAGAACAACACTAGCTCTAGCTCTGGCGGAAATTCAAATAAGAGGTTCTGAACAATGGCAGTTTGGACGAAATGTGAAGTTTCCCAATGTAACAATGGCAGTTTGATTGGATGAAAGTTTCCCAATGTGACCGCTTTACAGGGGAGAACATTCTTCTTGGATGTGTGCTAAAGAATTCTCATGAGTATGTATAGGAACACCTCGCACACTTCATTGTAAGTTGTTCATTATCAACCTTTTATTTTCCAGTTAAAAAAAAAAACCATGGAGCTGACACCCACGTTAAAGAGAATCAGTACTGTGTTAAGGAAGAATTAATAGCTATTTACAGCAGCTGAACTAGTCACACTGGCGCGGCAGAGGTGCTCTCTATGCTGCAAACATGAAGGGTGCAGAAAATGAGGGGAGAACTGACTCTTCCTACCCTGATTTTTCTGTTGTGAATGCAATGGAAAGAGTGAAAAGATGTAATTTTGGATTCCAGAGATAAACATGCAACATTTGGCGGGGAAAAAATCCCAGCAGAAAAGAAAAAAATGAACTACCTTAGGTACTTAAACTGAGAGAAAGTCAATCCTTCATGTCACAGCAGGGAAAAAAGAGGCGGAGGACTGCCTAAATATTGGTTCTATTTTAATTTCAATTCTACATTACATTAAACTCTCCTTGTACTCCTCTTTAATTTACAGCAGATGCTGACACAAATTGGTGTGCCTTCTCTTCTTTGACATCAGTATTTCTTGTGAATTATGTATTTCTTCTGGAATGAGGTTTATGAGGCTAAAGCCTTCTTTCATTTAGACAGATGAGAACACGGAAGGATCAATGGGAGGTTGAGTGTAAAATCCAAGGAAGGTGGGGCTGAGATATGCTCAGGGCAGCATTTCACTGCCCAAAGAGACGTTTACAAAGTGGTATTCAAAATGACACTGGTCTTTCTATTTTTACATATTAATTAAACTTCAACTACTATAGAACAAGAAAAACTTCATCCCAGAACTGCCAGATTCTTCACTGATTAGTACCCTACAAGTATTTAGTAACCACTTGTAAGAGTACAGATTCATTACTGGGATTCCATCTAAGACTGAGTTAAAGATGAAAGAAAGCCCTGCCTGATGCAGTGTGTTTTGGTCATCTCAACACTCACACATGAATGGACTTGGTTGTGATGCTCAGGCTACCTCACAGGTTGGTGCCATGGGCAGATCTGGCCCCATTACTGGTGACAATTGGCTCCTGGTCCATGTCAGTTCATGTTGACAGAGGCCATTTGCTGGCTCCTTCTGGAGCCCGACCACATCGCAAGTCCATTCTCGGCTTCATCAGTTTGTGATGGGCTCTGGCCTGGCCAGGTACACCAGGGCTGAAGTGGAGCATTTTGATGAAGCTGTTCTGAGATACCACTTGCATCAAAATGACCAGGCAAAAAATGTAGACATACTATCTCATAGTACCAACTAACCTATAGAACAAACATCCTGATCCCCCCTTTTCTGTACCTCCTTCCACCCTCACCCAAGCCTGAGCCACACCCCAATAAGCAATGCTCAGCCATCGCTGAAAACCCTTCTTCGGATTTTAATCTTTACCCACCATCCACTTCACCCCAGGAATGGGAACTGGGGATAAAGTGAAGCTGTTTGTTTTGCACATTGCTTGTTAATTTAAAAAAGAAGAGAATTTCATATTTTACTTATAATAACATAAACATTGTCCCTGAGTCAATATGGCCACATTAAAGCAGCTCAATCATAATGTTCTTTGGCTGAAACTGGCTGTGCCCAGCAGCCATGTCATGATGTCACTTACCCACTGGCACTCCCCTCATTTGGCCAGTGGTTGACCAACCTGAAGAACATGTGAGGTACGCTGTCAACCTGGAAGTGGGCCACAGGCAGGAGACCGGAGGGGCTGTTCCAGCGTCTCTCCAGGTTCAGGGGCAGGCGCTGCTCCCGGCCATGGCTCTCGCTGCTCTGCTGTCTGGTGAGCCACGCAGGAGAATGGCCTGTGGAGACTGAAAACTGGCTAAAAATACCATTCTGGCTAAAATGTCTGTGTTGGATTCATTTATTCTATAATTTAAAGAATTCCACATTAATGAAAGAGAAGTGGAATCCTGAGTGCAAGCTAAAAATGAAATTTAAAAGGGCCCATTCTTCAGGCAATATTAATGAAAGCTTTGTATATATATTGGTGAATAAATGGCACTTAAAACTAAAATGTCTGTTAGTGATTCACTGGGTTCTAAAGATTGACCTTGCCTTCTGTGGTCAGCAATCTTTTTCTTTGTGACTCCACTATTCCAGACAGAAAACAGTTAATCCAATATGATTTAGTATCTTACAAAAGATTCACTAAAACATTTTCTGCCAAATGTTCATCTTTCAACAGCTGCTTTTTCATTTCGGTGAGAGGTACTTGAAATAAAATCATTGTTCTCCATGAAAAATGCATGCTAAATAATATAGAACTACCAGATTATTAAACAGCAAAGGCATTTGGTAATATTAGCACCAACCACAGGTTCCACTTCTGCTGATGCACAAAGTTTTGAGTCATTAGTCATTGCACAATATTGTATTTATATTCTTTTTTGCTCGAGCTGTTAGGCCACAAAATCAGCAGGCAGTTGCTGTTATAAAAGGTTCTCTGGGTTATTTATAATGTTTCTCCTTCCTTACAGTTGCTGCCTCACTCTTGGGTCTTGAGCCAGGTCTACACTGTGACCGTGAAAGAGTGAACCGAGCAATTGCTCTGTGACTCTAACTGTACTGAAGACTGGTGTGCATGCTTCCCGACACACTGTGTATGCCTTGGCTGGTGCACCTGGTATTTTTGTCTACACAACCCATATTCATTGTATACTGGCTGATTTGTCATGGGGAAGGATGCATAGTTATGTGAAGGCTGTGCTTCTGCCAGGAATAAGCTAGTGTCTAAGGCACAGGTCATAGGGCAAGATATCTGAACTAGCATCATGTTGCAAAAGAGTTTCCTCCAACCGTCATTTACTTTAAATGAAGGATATATTTCTGCTCCAAATGCTTGTCCATTGCACAGATCAGTGAGTCCCTAAAATGAGGGTGGTAGGCAGGCAGGCATGCCCAATGGAAAGGCGCATAGGAATCGGATGAGATTTTTATTTTTTGTAAATTATACAGGCGCCTTTCTGTGCTATCTGCAGAGACTCACTGATGACATGAACTCTTTCTAATGGGAGTAGGTTTTAGCACTTAGGTGAGTCAAGAGTTTAAAAAAATGCTGGAAACCACTAAGACTGACGGAATGATGTTTGTTTTGACCATAAAATAACCATCTTAGTTAGTCGTAGGCAGGAACTATCTTACTATGCCAGTGTGTCCCTGTCAGGCCAGCGTATGCCCGCTGCATGGCATGCAGAAAATTCAAAGCGTTCTAAATAAACGGATGTACAGTAGGGTGCGCCTCACCCCATTTTGCCATACTTTCTTACAGGGGCATTTTCCGTTTATTAAAGAGCTGTTTTCAGTTCTAGAGGCCACTTTTGTTTCATTCATCTTGGAACTACAGGGATGTGCTGAGAATAAGATGAAAGGCAGCCTGAGGATCCTGACTGTGATCACTGGCTGTGAAGAAACTCTTTAGGCTTCTCTTTGTACCAATGTTGTGGCCTAGAGATCTGAAAACCCTCTTTCTACAAGATACTTAGAACTGCAGGATAAAACAAAAACCCCATTAGTGTAAGTGTGTCTAAAAAATAAAAAGGATTTTCCCAGAGTCCAAAAACACAGAGGGAACTAAAAACCAGAGTGTAGTAAGTGTATAAACCGGCCTTGGGGCTTGGGTTTTAATGCCTATGTTTAGACAAAAGGTGGGTTTCAAGCAAAGTGGGGTGCTGGAACTAAGTCTCCTACAGAAAGAATGGACTTAGGGGAAATGAGCCTCCAGCTAGGGAAACAGCAAGGAATCCTGTCTCCACTGAGACTTTGTAACCCTGATCTTGTTCTTATGCAGTTTAGGTTTTGAAATTTATACCGTCTGTGTGATCAGAAATTCACAAGCCAAGATATCAAAATAAAAGTATTCCTCAGCTAGGGATACTCCCGGGGCAGCTGGCAAAAGCAAAGACAAAAGTTCTCTGGTAAGAAACACCTTCAGCATAGACCATGTAGGACTCTCATAAAGTATCACTGAAGATAACCTCACAGCCCAAAATTACAAAACATGTGACAAAACAATCTACCATGAAAGAGAGTAAGCAGTTAGAAATACTAGAATTAGTCCCTCACAATTTCAGATAATAGAGTCGTCTAAGAGAAAGTATAGGTATATGTTTAAAATGATTAAAGATAAAATGAGAAATTTAAAAAGAATAAAAGGATATACCATATGAAAAATGAATGGGCAGGTGTGAGATAGAACCAAATAGAATGTTTAGAAATGGAAAATATGGTTACTAAACTCAAAAATGGGTTAAACAAATGAGACATGGCCAAGAGAATTAATGAATTGGGTAAGAGACCTGAAGAAATATTTCAGAACACAGCACAGAGAGACCAGAATATAGAAATTATGAAAGAAGAGTTTAAATTTGAAAAGACATGAAGAATAGAAATAGAAGGTCTAACATATATCTAATAGGTCTAATATACATCTAATCCCATAGAAAATAGGGGAGAGGCAATAACAAAAGAGAAAAGTGAGAATTTTTCAGAATTGATGAAAATCATGAATACTGAGATTCAGGAAGAACAAAGAGTCATGAGCAGTACAGATAAAGATAAATTCAGATCTGGACTCACTGCAGTGAAACTGCAGAATGGCAAAGAACAAGAGGCACTCTTACAAAGCAATACTGTTATTCTCTCAATGCGTACCTAAAAGCTAAGTTCTGCTGTAGGCTGAATCTTAAGCAAAGAAGTCACATTGTGTTTGTAATATTTTGTGTCTTAAAAATTATCTGAAGCAAACACAGAAAAATGTTAAGCATTAATAAAGCTGGGTGGTGGGTCAATGGGTGTTCATATTATTTTCTACACTTTTCAGTATAATTAAAATATTTCATAATTTTAAGGAAGGAAGGAAAGAAGGAAGGAAGGAAGGAAATAAAGCAAGAAGGAAAGAAGAGAGGCAACCTGATTCACCTTGGGACTACTCAGGGAAGTATTAATAGTAAATGTATGGATTTGATACAAATTACAGTCACTTGCAACTTGATCTAAACGATTTGATTCCTACATGCTAAAATTAAAAGTTAAAGAGAAGACTTTGCTTGACATTCTATGCTGGGAAAAAAAAAAAGAAAGAAAGAAAAAAAAGAGGACTGTGTGGAGAAAAAGGATTATCTAATTAGGAACAGGACCGCCAATGGGGAAGTCACCTAGCAGATGTAACTATGATCTTTCTTTTCCCAATTTTGGTTTGTTTTGACCAAGGAAAGAAAAGGATTTAAAACTTTCAGGTTTAAGAGAATCTCTCAAGGGAGATGTACTTCACCTAACCTCTGGACTCCTATCTCCAAATCGCATAGCTTTTTCAGGGCTTGTACTATACCATAGAGCACTTCTGTATTTTATTAAAGGAATGGAAGTAGGAAGAGGAAAGCAAGAGTGGCTTGCTTTAGAGTTGCCCCTTGAAGCTCTGTCCCACCGTAGTACATTCCGTTTGCATATACACGCACACATAAACACATGGCATTCCTGCCACTAATAGTTTATTCACAAAGAGTACATGCCATCAACATAGATAACACACAAAACATACACACCACTAACCTACAACACACACACACACACACACACACACACACTTTCATACAAAGGAGAGAGAGATGTTCAGCAAGCTATGAACCACACACAGCTCTTTTCCTTTTCCTTGCCCACCGCCACCAGCAGCAACGGGCATTAAGGGCGGTGGGCGTCCACTCTCTGGGCTCTATAGTTGGGCTCCAGATGGGTTTTTCATCTCACAATTTCAGGTCTACCCAAGAAACACAGCTCCTTGATGGTAGCCCCTGATGAGACCTACAGTACAGCCCTGGCGGGCCTGCTCCCAAGAGCAGCACTAAAGCACCTCAGGAAAACGGACAAGGAGCAGACCGCCGGCTCACTACCACGTTATCACGCCATGTCTAAGGCACTTAAAGAGCGGGTAGAAGTGGGGCTTAGGTATAGAAAGCTAAGAGGAAATGAAGTTTTAATCATCAACGGGTAAGAAAGCTCCCACAACCTTATACCATCCCTTCTTACCCGGCAGAGGGACTATTTCCTGTCCAGGCCTACGGAACATTCTAAATCTAGATTTAGATTTTTCTCTCTTGACTTCTGCTAAGGCTGGAACAATTGTTTCTTCTCTACACTCGACCTCTACCTCCATGCCCCTGTTCCCCACTACCATATTCCTCCTTCAGTCTCTGGCCATATTTGAGTTCTGAGGCAGGGCCAGGGGCCCAGGTTCCCTCAGGGAGCCCCTAAGATGTCAGGTACGTGCACATCCAGTTCCGGCTATGGGACAGTATCTTGGGAAAATGGAGAAAACAGCCTTGCATTTGGCTCTGGTTCAGTTCCTCAAAGTGAAGATGACATTTCTGGTAAGCAGTTACAATTAGATTTTTAGAGCCCTGGGCTTTCAACTGATCATATGCAGGATTAAGAAAGTTAATTTAAAATATTGAATTCTGCCTGATTAGCGAATAAACGAGGTGATCTGTTGGTGTGGAAGTAATGTAATAGAGCTAAGAGGGCCCCCTGGGCATGAGGTGTCTTGTGCCTCGTCTATCAGTGGCTCCAGCAATTACCACAGTCAGTGAACTTCTTTTTGTCTTCTTCATCTTCTCTGGCTGGCGGAGTCGGCAGAGTTCACACAGACAGTTTTACTGATGTCATTCCTAAGGTTAAGAGGGCCATTTAAGAACCTTATTTGGGTTTTTTTTTTTTTTTTAAATTCTATGACGCCAGTTTCAGAGATGTCATTCACTCTCTGTAACTTATTTTTTTTTTTGGCCTGGCCTTTGTGTGACTGTAGGTAAAGCAATCTAAGGATATGTTTTAAAGTGGAAAACTCGGTCATTATTTTGTTTTCAAATCATTTATAAAGAGCATTTTTATCTAAGATTTGTTCTTTCTCTAGGCATCTTAAATGTAGAATTTAAGAATGTAAGGAATCCTGTAGATCCTCTAGTCCCCTGGGAAAACTGAAGCTCAGGGAGGCTAAGTGACTCTACATGCAAACTAGTTACTGTCCCAGAAGGAACTATACTAGAACCCTTTCACCATTTACAGAGGGCCTGTTATTAGTACTATATGCCAAGCATTGTATTAAGCATAGGGGTTACCCAAAAAGAACTCTCTGAGCTGGTCCCCAAGGATAAACAGGAGTTTGCTTGGCAGGGAAGGAGGAGTGTTTTTCCTCCTCAACTAGAAAGCTAGTTTGGGAATGTCAAAAAAGAGGAATCATGCTTTCACTACTAGCCTTTAGAGTTTAGCAGTTCAGGCTCCTATTTAAAGAAGTTTAATGAACAGATGGTTTGGTTATAGTCTGTAAGAGTGGTGCACCTCTTCTAGGTTTGATCATTCAAGGATGAGAATGAATGGACATCAGTTGTGCCAGAGCCTTTGCTGTCTGGAACGGCCATGATCCTGCCACGCCACTGTCCATGCAGTCCAGCTCCTTGCCCTTATAGGAAGCAGCTGGAGTTGCATGGCAGTGGGACCTGGGTCCTCTCTAGGAACGTACAGAGCCAAGGTAACATCTATTCTGCTTGATAGTGAGTGATGTAAGCTCTTGGTACATGCTATCTCGCACCCCTAAATGATCCACAAAGTAGTAAAGTGAACAATTAGATATATAGGGATGTACTAACAAGAGCTAACACTGAGTGCTTACATGTGCCAGGCACTGTTCTCAGGGTATACATGGATTATTTCACTTAACTGAGGCTGCAGTGTACTGTACAAAGCAAGCAAAGCCTTTTTAAGATCTGGAAGCTTCTGAAGATCTAGAGAAAAGGAGCAATTATAGAAGCCTGTATCATGACAAGTGCTAAGGAAAATCAGTGCTAGAATGTCAAATAGGAGAGAGAGTGAAGGCTAGGCAGACTGTCACCAAATCAAGAGGCAGTGTGGTGAGGTAGAAAGTACATGGGTGTTGGAGACAGACAGACGGATAGACCACCTGACTGACCAACCTAGAATCATCCTGGCTCTTTCAACTTACCAGGTGTATGCCCCTGGGCAGGTCACATAACCTTTGGGAGACATAGTTTCCTTCTTTCTCAAACAGGCAAAAACCCACCTTGCAGGGTTGCTCTGAGCACATGCAGTAATGCGCAGAGTCCAGCATGCTGCTGGCACAGTGTAGTGCCCAGCTTTCATTATTAGCCCAAAGAATCCTCATGTTCCCAAGAATCTAATTTCAGAGGCCAAGTAATCAACGAATTTCAGGGGTCAAAGGTGCCTCAGAGATCATCTACTCTAGACATGACATGTTTGGATATACACCCGACCCCCAAACACAATCAATCATTTGCTCAAATCAGCACAGCCAGCTAATGGCTAAATTAGGATTAGAACTCAGGACATCACTTGCACCGGGGCTGATGATGACAGCTGAGCCGTATGTAAGACCCTTGAGGTAATTCACCAAAAAAGGTGATTTAAGCTGATTCTGATGGTTTGCTTCTGATTATTTTCTCCTTACGGAACAGCCGATTTTTCCAGCATTCACTTTCGGTCACTTCTGAGGCATGTTCTCTTGCTTCCTTGTATGTATTTGTCTGCTTGGGCCGCCACATTAAAATACCACAGGGTGGGTAGCTTAAACAACAGAAATTTATTTCTCACAGATCTGGAGGCTGGGAAGGCCAAATCAAGGTGCTGGCAATGTAGGTTTCTTTCTGAGACCTCTTCTCTTGGCTTGTAGGTGGCCACCATCTCATTGTGTGCTCACATGACTTCTTTGTGTGCACGTAGAGAGCGTGTGAGCTCTCTGGTGTTTCTTCTTATAAAGACACTAATCTGATAGGATCAGAGCCCTACCCTTATGATCTCATTTAACCCTAATTACTGCTTTACAGGCCCTATCTCCAAATACAGTCACATTGCGGGTTAGGGCTTCAACATACGAATTTTGGTGGGAACACGATTCAGTCCATAGCACTGTATTACATGTTCCTCTGCCTCTCATGAGCAATTCCATTCAGGACTGTTTCAAATAGAAGGTACATGAACAATGAAGTACGTGAGCTATTAAATACCTAAACATGAGGCGTTACCCATTCCTTGATCCTTTTTACAAATTCTCCAGGTAATCCATTAGCCAAAGACCGAGAAGTGTGGCAAAAGCCAAAGTTAAGATCAAAGTTAATGGTGACAACGAGGGTTGAAGAGTTAAATTGAGATATACCAGAAGATTCATTCAGAAAGCAAACGTGAACATGAGGAAAGTTTCTCTGAAGATCTGCTGTACATTTGAATGACAAATAGAAACAGTGAAGCTTTGACATTTATTCTGATATTTCCAACAGGAACTGTATAAAATAACATATTTTTGAGGAAAATTCTTTCTTTAGGAAAGATGAAGGAAAAAAATATTTGTCGAAGTATGTAGTAAAATATCCAAACTTAAGGAGCCTCAAGTGCCCTGAACATGAAGGTAATGTAGATCTAGTTCTTTGGCATCAGGAGTCTATCCAATTTATCCTAAGTCAAGGGGCTGCTCAGCCCGGTTACAAAGAGATTTTGGGATGCTTGACCGGTTTTTTGTGAGACCAAGAATGAACTGTGACCAATCACTGGCTCTTTTGTTAAGATAAGGCCCAGTACAGAATAGGAGAAATGATGTCACCTATCTTACTTGCTAGATGTGGCTCCAAATAGCTTTTGGCTATGTCCCAAAGTCATATGTGATCCAAATTGCAAGGTAATACATGAAAAATACAGGCTGATGGAAAAACTCAAACAATTCAGAAGAATAAGGAGCAGAAAGTGGAGGTCCCCTTTATAACACCTTCCTCCTTCCTATTCCCCTTCCCACGAATAATGAGCATTACAGTTGAGTTTTTTCCAGATTTTGAAATACGCATGTAGTTACAGTTAGCTAGAAAGTTACTCCTACTGATGATTATATAGATCTGTCTTCTTAATTTTTGGTTATTGTAAACAAAGCTGAAATAAATATTCTTGTACTGATATTTGTATATGTGAACATTTCTGTAGGATAGTTTGTTTGTTTGTTTGTTTATTTTTGAGACAGGGTCTTGCTCTCTTGCCCAGGCTGGAGTGCAGTGGCCTGATCATAGCTCACCGTAGCCTCGAACTCCTGGGCTCAAGTGATCTTCCTGCCTTAGCCTCCCAAAATGCTGGGATTCCAGGCATGAGCCACTGTGCCTGGCCAGGATAGACTCTTGGAAGGAGATTTACTAGGTCAAAGGGAAAGTATATTTAAAAAATTGGTACTGTCAAATTGCCATCTGGAAACATTGTTCAAATTTATGTTCCCACCAGAATTATATAAGAGTATGTGTTTTTCAATCTATTTGGACTTTGATATCATCTTTAATTTTTGCCAACCTTATGGACAATCAAGGGGACCTCACTGTTATTATAATTTATACATTCCTGATTTCCAATGAGGTTAAGCATTATTTCATTTCTTTTTTTTTTTTTGTATTTCTTCTTCAGTGAATTGCCTATTTACATTACTCTAGAGAAATATTTCATTTTTTTGAGTATCCTCTGATGTTGCAAATATTCAAATTTGCTATTAGTAGATATTCAAAAGTATGTGAATGTGCACAGAAAAAATCTGGAAAGATTTATACCAACAGGTTAATAGTTATAAGTGGGAGGACCATGGATACGTGATTTCTTCTTTATACCTTTTTATGTTGTCTGCTCTCTTTCTCCTCTTAAACACTAAGCATATATTAATTTCATAAATAGAAAAAACCCAATAAAGTGATAAGTGGGATAAAGGTGATGATGAGGGCTGTCAAGGCAATTCTAAAAGGGGATTTCCAAAGGTGCTTTGCATAGTGGCAGTATCAACAGAGTAAGATCAAAACTTGAAGGAAACAAGTCAATTATTAGACAAACAATTGATATGGGCTGGGCATGGTGGCTCACGCCTGTAATCTCAGCACTTTGGGAGGCCAAGGTGAGAGGATTGCTTGAGGCCAGGAGTTCGAGACCAGCCTGGGCAACATAGCAAGACTCTGCCTCTACAAAAAATTAGCCAGGCATGGTGGTGCACTCCTATAGTCCCAGCTACTTGGGAGGCTGAGGCAGGAGCATTGCTTGAGCTCAAGAGTTTGAGGTTGCAGTGAGCTATGATGATGCCACTGCACTCCAGCCTGGACAACAGAGACTCTGTCTCTAAAATTAAAAAAAAAAAAAAAAAAAAAAAAAAAAAAAAAAAAAAAAAAAAGAATAGGGACGATGAGCCTCCATGTTCCTGGTTTTTGTTTATTCACAGCTTACTTATATACCCTGAATTATGATACATTATTATAAAGCAAGTGATTCTTGAGAAGACAGGTTTAGCCTATGGGCTGAATTCTTGAAACAAGTGTTATTGTAGATTCTAGAACTTAACCATTTACATAGAGAAAAGTAATTTATATATCAAGAATTCTACAGAATTCATAAGCCAGGGATAACTAATGTTACAATATATTATATCACACTAGCACAATAATCCTAAAATATGCCATGCTTAAGTGTGTGCCTGTGACCATGGAGGGCTTCTTCAGTGCAATTCTGAACACGAGCAGGCAAAGCCCCTAACCTGCAGGCTGAAAGGAACACAGGGAGGACGTGCATGCCCTGTCATTTCGAGGCTGAGATTCAGATAACATATAGAAATGCGAAAAGAGACACATCTGTCACGTCTTCCAAACTGAGCTGAGGACATCTGCAGCTACTGCCATCATCTCACTCTAGTACAACGGGGAAAACAGATGTAAAAATAGAAGTGATATATGCAACTATTATCAGTGAGGCAAAACTGAATATAGCAGTGGGAAGAAGCACTGACGTAGAACGGGAAATGGCTTCTCCCAGAGCAGGCTGTCTGTCTCAAGTGGACAACATGCCAACTAACTCAGGATGTGTCCACCATCCGTGTTGTCCCTGACTTCTTAATAAGGGGTTAGGAGAAAAGCGAGAAGGTTACAAACCGACTGAGAGCAAGTAATACCCTCCTGACAGGAAAGTGAAGGAGCCCATTTGTTCAGAAGAAAATGCCTCCCTGGGAGTTCCTCGCCTCACTGTGTGAATTATCTCCTTGTTATTAGACTTATGAAGAGGCTGAACCGTTGTGTGCAGAACAGCCAAGAATTTTAATAATGAGAGTGCTGGATGAGAGGACAAAGATAGTATAAAAAAGATGAAGGAGATTCTGGGCCCAGAAAATAACTACCCTGGTTTCCTGTCAGTGTCACCTCCGCTCTACTGGGGGGACGCAGATAGCCCTTTCAGGATATTCAGCAGAGCAACTCAGTGGAATAGTCTTTATCACAAGAATATCTGTTCTTTACTGAAGGGCCTTGATGGGGCTTTGTTGTTGTTGTTGTGTGAGATATAATTCACATATAAAATTCACTCTTCAAAGGTATCCATTGTAGTGGTTATTGGTGTATCCGCAAGGTTGTTTAATCATCACTGCTAATTCCAGAGCATTTTCATCACCCCAGAAAGGAACCCCATACTTTCAGTCTCCACGGATTTGCCTATTCTGGATATGTCATATAAATGGAATCATAAGAATGTGGTCTTTTATATCTGGCTTCTTCCACTTACTATGTTTTCAAGGTTCGTCCATGTCATGGCATCAATTGGTACTTAATTCCTTTAAAAATTTATTATTTAATAATTTAACCATTTTAGAGTATACAATTCAGTGGCGTTTAGTATACTCACAGTGTTGTGTAACCACCACCTCTGTCTAGTTTCAAACCATTTCCACCACTCCAAAGTAAAACCCCTTGCTCATTAAGCAGTTTTTCCCCATTTCCCTCCCCCCAGCCCCTGGCAAACACCAATCTATGTTTTGCATCTATGGATTTATCTATTCTGGACATTTCATATAAATGGAATCATACATTACATGACCTTTTCTGTCTAGCTTCTTTCACTTAGCATAATGTTTTCGAGGTTCACTCACATAGTAGCATGTATCAGTATTCCTTTTTTTTTTTGAGACAGAGTCTTGCTCTGTGGCCCTGGGTAGAGTGTAGTGATGTCATCATAGCTCACTACAACCTCAAGCTCCTGGGCTCAAGCGATCCTCCTGCCTCAACCTCCCTAGTAGCTGGAACTACAGGTGCATGCCACCATGCAGGGCTAATTTATTTTTTCTATTTTTGGTAGAGACAGGTCTTGCTCTTGCTCAGGCTGATCTTGAA
>RJWJ010022790.1:0-26499 GCA_004363605.1 Indri indri | reverse complement strand
TAATTAAACCTTGCTGCTCTTCCCTTCGTCTGCACCACCTCCTGATGTTGACATCCTTCTAACGCGTAGAGCTCAAGAACAGCTTTAGAACCACCATTGCAGGGTGCAGTGAGAGGGGCTCTCATCCCCTCTTCAGCATTTCCAAATCCTCTCTAAGCACCTGACACAACCTTTCCTATTTAGCTTATTATGTGCTGCAATAGGAATTACAGTTCATGTATAATAAGGGCTTTGTAAGGACACGTGTAACGTAGATGGCACATTGCCAGGCACAAAAAAAAAAGATGCTTCATAAATATGTTGAGTGAATGAATGAATCTCAGTTTTCACCAATGTGCACATAGGAACAAAAACAGCTTGTAACCTCAGCAAGGGTGTTTACTGCTTGCAAGAATCCAGAGCATTAGCCCCCAGCATGGGGTGGATGATGCGAACCAAATACCTCTGTCTAGCTGATGTTAAAACCCTTCCCCCAAAAAACAAGCCCATTCTTCCTTCAATCAGTTAATCTTAACTGAAATCTGCTAGAAGCTACTTACAAATTATAAACTAAACCAAGTTTCTTGCATCTTCACTAAAGACACATTCATTTAGTTTACCAAAACTACACAGCATCTTCGCTGCTTCCAGACCACAACGAGCTATTTGTGTGACTGCGAGAAGGTGCCCCTTCCTCCAGACACTCTGCTGCCACCTGCTCCCTCCCCCAGCCAAAGCTGGATGATGACTCTGATGGGAGGGTGTCCCAGAGCCCCGCACTGTGCACCCTGCATGACCTACCCAGGGCCACTTCAGTGAAGCCCATCATAAGTTCAGATTCCTCATCAGGCCTTTGCCCAAACTTAGGTGCAAAGCCAAGGGTTTCCCCACCACCAAAGATTGGAAGGATGTTTGCAAGTCCTCCTCTTTTCCTGCAGGAGCCTGTTTGCTGAAATGTCCTATGTGTGAAAGACACAAGCACCTGGGGCAGCTAAAGCCCTTGTGAGACTTCTGGGTCTGGGAGGAAATAGGAGCCCTCCCAGGGAGAGAGAAGACGTGAAACAGAAGGAAGGAATTGTGCGGGTCCTGATGTGCCTAACTGAACCTGGCAGAGGGGAGGGGGCCATATGAAGTTCAAAGATTTCAAGCTGAGTTCGGAGCGGGGGAAAGAGCTCGCCAGCTAGACGAGGAGCAGAGGGACTCCCAGAGGGATGGGCAGGCTTGTGCTAGGGCACAGAGGTGAAAGTCACTTGGGAAGCTATGAATGGTTCGACCTGTTCCCCAAACTGCAGCCAGAGAGATATTTTGAAAGTGCAGATTTGCTTGAAATGGTTCTGTGGCTCTCCACTAGCCTTAGGTAAAGTCACGGTCTTAACCCAGAATCTTCTAAGCTCTTCCATGACCAGGTTCCTGCTTGCCTCTCTGGCTTCTCCACTGTTACTCACAGGCCACGCTGTCCTTCGTTTGGCACGTGAAAACACTAAGCCCTCTCTCACCTTTGACTCTTTGCACAAACTCTCTCTCACCACCAACTTTGAGCTCATGTTCCTCATTGCTCCCTAACTTCTCTGGGTCAGGGAGCCCTCCCTGGCCCTATGCTGGGGGACATCCCCAGTATGTTCACCCACTGAACTTGATTGTACCCTCTTGTTAGAGTCTGCCCTCTCCTCTAGATGGCCAGTGCTAGGGGGTCAGGGACTGTGGATTCTTGGAGCTGGCGCAGGATCTGATGCATGGCAGGAACTGAGAATGAGTGAATGAACCAGTTCATGAGTTAAATGTGATAGCATCTCTGGATACAGTTGAAGTTTGATGGGAAATTAGGCTTCATGGCCTATATAGCACACTAAGGAATCGGGATTTTACGCACAGACTGTGGGGAGCCCCTGAAGGATTTTTAAGGGAGTGCCATACTAGATTTGCATTTTTGAATAAACACATTTCGGAAGATAATTCTGACACACACGTAAACAGGATGAATTGGAGAGTTGTCTAGGCTGGAGATGGGAAGACTTGTCACAGCACTACATTCACAGAAATGCAGGGATGTGGGGACCGAGGAAGGGGAACAGCTCTGTGGCTACTGTGTAAGTGGAATTGTCAAGATCTGGCGACTCGGCCGGGCGCGGATTACACCTGTAATCCTAGCACTCTGGGAAGCCGAGGTGGGAGGATTGCTTGAGCTCAGAAGTTCGAGACCAGCCTGAGCAAGAGTAAGACCCTGTCTCTACTATAAATAGAAAGAAATTAGCCAAACAACTAAAAATAGAAAAAATTAGCCGGGCATAGTGGCACATGCCTGTAGTCCCAGCTACCTGGGAGGCCGAGGCAGGAGGATCGCTTGAGCCCAGGAGTTTGAGGTTGCTGTGAGCTAGGCTGACGCCACAGCACTCACTCTAGCCCGGGCAACAGAGCGAGACTCTGTCTCAAAAAAAAAAGAAAAGATCTGGTGACTGGATTTAGCCTGGGCAACAGAGCGAGACTCTGTCTCAAAAAAAAAAAAGAAAAGATCTGGCGACTGGATTTGCAGGACGAGGGAGGAAAAGGACTTTAGGATGGTGCCAAAGTTTCTGGATGGACAAAAAGATGAAGAAGAGCAAATTAAATTAATAGAACCATGAAGTGAATGATCAGTTCACTTTGGGTTGACATTGGCAGGGGTCTCAATCAAAGAACACCATGTTTTCTGTTGCTTCTGGTTAGCCTTTCTGATCAAGAAAGCTGGAGTATCTGTGGTTCTTTTGCCCTGCTGGGGGACTCTTAGGCCTAGAAGTGTGAGAACCACTAGTAGTCCAGTCTGCAAGTCAGGTGGGCTCTGAGACCCTCTCAGCCAAGGGCACCGATCCTATCCTGTTACAGTATCAGGCAGCTTTCGGCCTGACTCAGGGTGGCGAGGAGGCACCTGCAAGCAGTGCTCTT
Source organism: Indri indri (assembly GCA_004363605.1). Lineage (NCBI taxonomy): Eukaryota > Metazoa > Chordata > Mammalia > Primates > Indriidae > Indri > Indri indri. Next base: position 23,601 of record RJWJ010022790.1, on the reverse strand, counting down.
TGCTTCTGAGAGCTCCGGGCTGGATTGCTGGGTCCCGTTCGGGAGCAAGGCACGAAGGCGGCACTGATCGCTGGCAATCCTGCCCCCAAGCCCTCCTTACTGCTCTGCTGTGCCTCAACCCCAGCATGCTCAGACTGACCCCGGGTGCCTAACCGGCGGTTTCCGTGGGTCCAGCCCAGCCAGGGGCCCTCCTGCCACATTCTGGGCTCTGCCCAGTAGCGGGCTGGGGAAGAGAACCCCGGTGCAGACTGGAAGCCCAGCCTGGAGCGGCTGTGCTCCGAGCCACATGGAAAGTTTGAGCAGGGCCTGAGCACACTGCACAGTTTGCTTCTTGGCCCTGGCCAGTGGGACTCGCCAAAATGCAATGCAGAGTCGGCCAGTGAGGTCAGCTTTGGCCGGGAACCTCGGGCAGAGTGGGAGAGTCCAGGAGAGGAAGGAAGGGACGCTGGAGCAGATGTGACCAGGGTGGAACCCTGCTCTAAAAACACCAACAGAAAAAGGGACCCTGGGAGGAACAGGGCCTGGCTCCAAATCCCAAGGGGGCTCACAGTCTGATATCTGACCCCCGGGCTGCCCGAAGCAGTTCACTGGACACTGCGCCCCAACTTTTAACTAAGTTAAGAGACCTTAGAAAACAACTCCCAAACCCTTGGCAAAGAGTCACACATACAGTCACGCAGACCCTGGGAATTCCACAGAACTGAGAAAATGAAGTCTCTGTTTCGAGCCATGACTAGGTCTCTTATATGACTAAGGGCTATTACTTCTGCTTAGAGTCAGAGAAGTATCCACAGTGCCAAATCCTACAGGCCGACCAACCACTCTCTGGGTGGCAGTTAAGCAAGCACTTTCAGAATTAATGTTCGGCACTTTCAGATCCCTCGGGACATTTCTGCTCTCCAACCGTGGGTTTGTCAGTGGCTCCCCAGAGACTTGAAAGAGTCCGTGTTCTACGGAAGGGATAAACTCACTTACAAACTCTCATAAACTCACTCACCTCTAGACTTGCCCTACACATTCATACCCTTGCAAAGAAATCCAAAATCCTTAGGTCTGAGTTTCTCCTCTAAAAAGATAGATAAAGCTTCCTAAACTTGCTTTGTGTAAAAACTCCTCAAGCACGTATTAAAAATACAGATTTCCAGGCTCCTCCCCTGAAAACTGATGCAGTGGGCCTGCGGTAGGGCCTTCTGGAATCTAGGCTTTTAAAAGGGTTCCTGGAAATCCTCATGATTAGGCAAGTGTCAGCAATGCCTCTGAGCCTAGAGGCACCGGCGGAGGGGGTGCCACCACAACCCCAGCAGGCGAGCAATGACGCTGGCCCGTGTGACTGCAGGGACCTGTGCTGGGCATGAGGACAGCAGCGAGGAAGGCTCTGGAGTGGGGGGACAAAGAGCCACTCAGAGCAGGCTTGAGAGGTGAGAGATTCAAAGTTCGCAAGAAGATCGTCCTTGAACAGCATGTTCTAAACTAGGCTGCTGCTGTTCAGATGGGGTCGTGATGACAGGACTGTTTGGACAGGACCTATTTGGGGACTTAGCGACAGGATGAAATAAATTAGACAGTCTAGAGAGTTAGAAGAAAATCCGTCTGGGGAGAGGTTGTAGAGGCCCTTGATACCCAGCCCACGATGGCAGCAAGTCGCAGATATCCCATTTAGCTCAGGGCGTCTGTCTCCGTGCCACCCTGGGCCGCTGTTCTACGGCCGAAGAACACCTCTCAGAACACCTCCTTTGCTTCTGTGCTCCCCTCTTGTGGGGTGGCATGAAGGCCAAGCACCATGTCACCCTCATCTCCGTGTTCCCAGAGTCCAGCACAGTGCCTGGCACACAGTACATCATCCGTGAATGTTGGCCGACTTGCTTTGAACCGGATCCCTTTACAGTATTTGACTTTAGGTCTCCTGGCTTTGTGATGGAGGTGACCAGCTGGACTTTCCTAAGAGACCTACAACCAGAGCAATAGTTGATTCTAATTTTCTCTTAAATGCATCGGGAAATGCTCAGCCCTGTGAGAGGAATTGCAGCGTATCCTAACTTCATCTCGGTGGCTTATTCTCAAGGCAGCTTTCTGTAGCTGCTCCACTCCTCAGGCCAGGGCCTTGAATGGATGGGCCGGAAGACTTTCCCGGTCACGGATTCAATAACCAAACTGCTTGGATGCTGCCTCGGAGTGCGGGCTCTTCCTGAGGGCCTCCCCTCTCTCTCTCCAAGTCAGCAACACGCTCTTCAGTCCCAGCTGAAATTCATCAACGGAATACTGACCAGCATGCGGCTGCTCTGACAGCTTCAATTACCAGCTCGAGGAATAAAAACAAAAGTCAGGGGAAGAGACGTCAGAGGCAGAGAAACAGCAGAGAGTTGGGTCCTCTGGTGGCACGAATAATGTGAGGGAATGTTTTTCTTCTATGTTTTAGTTCCGTTTTGGGAGTTTGCTTCCTGAGAGATTAGCAAGGACTTATTTGACCGTTTAAAAAAAAAATGACCAAAGGAAGATTTATCTGTTATAGAATCACTCTAGGTTTTCAAGGATGGGATATAAAACATATGACTAATAATATATTTTATTGAGCAACTACTATGTGCCAGGTATTTTACTTAGATAATCTCTAATTCTTGTATCATCCCTGCTAGAATATGAGATAGTACCTTTCTCTCCTCATTCCACCTTTCCAATGAAGAAACTAAGCCTCCCAGAGTAACTCACTCAAGGTCAGAGAAGGTTGCAGGGCCATGATTTGAACTTTGGGCTCTGAACCCTGTAAATCTATACTTTAAAAAAAAGTCTTTAACACTTTTTATACCACTAATTCATGGGTTTTCTTCCTCGTAGGAGCTTTACTGAGATATAATTCATATATCATAGAATTCCACCATTTAAAGTGTACAACTAAATCATTCTTAGCATATTCACAGAGTTGTGCAGCTATCACCACAATCAATTTTAGAGGATTCTCATCACCCAAAAGAGAAGCCCCATCCCTTTAACTATCACCATTTTGTTCCCCCATTCCCTTACTGGCCCCAAGCAACCACTAATTTACTTTGTCTCTACAGCCTTGCCCAGTCTGGACCTTTCATATGAATGGAACCATACAATATGTGGTCTTTCATGATTGGCTTCTTTTACTTAATACAGTTTTCAAGGTTTGTCCATGTTTTGGGCATGCATCAGTACCGTGTTCCTTTTGTTTTTTTGGAGAGACAGTCTTGCTCTGTTGCTCTGGCTAGAGTGCAGTGGCATCAGCCTAGCTCACAGCAACCTGAAACTCCCGGGCTCAAGCAATCCTCCTGCCTCAGCCTCCCAAGTAGCTGAGACTGCACGTGCTCACTACCACACCTGGCTAATTTTTTGTTTTTATTTTTAGTTGGCCGGCTAATTTTTTCTATTTTTAGTAGAGATGGGATCTCACTCTTGCTCAGGGTGGTCTCAAATTCCTGCCCTCAAGCGATCCTCCTGCCTCAGCCTCCCAGAGTGCTAGGATTACAGGCGTGAGCCACTGCATTCCTTCTTACAGCCGAATAATATTCCATTGTTTTATGGGTTGATTTTTGCCCCCCACCCAAACTAATATGTTGAAATCCCAACCCCCCAATACCTCAGAATGTGACTTTATTTGGAAACGGTCATTGCAGATGTAATTAATTAAGATGAGGTCACACTGGAGTGGGATGAGTCCCTAATCCAACATAAAAAAGGGAAAGCTGGACACAGACACACACACACAAGAATGCCAGGTGAAGACGGAAGCAGAGATCAGGGTGATGAGTCTACAGCCAAGGGCCCCAAAGATGGCCAGCGAACCAACAGAAACTAGCAACAAGGCCGGAACAGACCCATCTGCACAGCCTCAGAAGGAACCAACCCTGCTGACACCTGATCTCTGACTTCTGGAATCTAGAACTGGGAGACAATAAATTCATGTTGTTTAAGCTCAGTTTATGGTGGTTTGTTATGGAAGCCTTGGAAAACTACCACATACCGTATGGCTATACCACATCTTGTTTACCCATTCATCAGTTCACGGACATTTGAGCTGTTTCCACTTTTTGGCTGTTGTGAATAATGCTATTAACATTTGTGAATAAGTTCTTGTGGGAACATGTGTGCTCCTTCCTCTTGGCATATATCTGGGAGTGAAATTGCTAAGTCTTACGATAATTGGATGTTTAAACTTTTGAGGAACTGCCAGACCGTTTCCTAAAGTGGCTGCACTTACCTGACATTCCCGCCAGCAGTGGGAGGGTTCGGGTCTCTCCACATCTTCGCCAACACTTGTTGCTGTCTTTTTCATTCCAGCCAGCCTAGGGGGCATGAAGTGGTATCACATCGTGGCTTGGCTTTGCCTTTCCCCGACGGCTAATGGTGTTGAGCATCTTTCCATTTGCCTGTGGTGATTTGTATGTCTTCTTCGTATATCCAGAAGTCTATTTGGATCCTTTGCCCATTTATTAACTGGGTTGTCTTTTTATTACTGTGTTGTAAGAGTTCTTTAAATATTCTAGATATGAATCCCTTATCACCCATCTTACTTACAAATATTTCCTTAGCATCTGTGGGGTTTCTTCACTTTCTTGATGTGTCTGTCCTTCGGAGGACAAATGTTTTTATTTTCAGAGAGTCCAATTTTCTATTTACTAATTAGCATTTTACTCACCTGCTCTGCTTCTACACTTGCCCTTCTATGATCATTTCTCCAGGAATGGCCAATGTGATCTTTTTTATTTTTGAGTATAAAGCAAATCATGCCATCCCGCTGCTCATAGGAAAACCACACCCACAAAGAGTTCCAGGCCCAGCAAGATCTCGGGCCTGTCCACCTGCCCAGCATCAGCTCATACCCTCTCTCCCTCAATCACAGCACTGCCAGTGCTCTAGCTTTCTTTCTCGCAAAGTCTACTTAATCCCAGCTTCAGGGACTTTGCATTTGCTGTTCCTTTGTAATACTCTCCTCTCTGATTTATACTTAGCTGCTCCTCCTCATTCTGGCCTCAGCTCAAATGTCACTTCCTTCAGGAAGCCTTCCTGATTGCCCTCTCTAATGTAGCTACTCTCACCCCACCCTGGATATTCTGTATTACATCATTCTGCTTCATTGCTTTCAATAGGACTTAGGTGAAATTATTTTATTTGTGCACTTACTATCTGCCTTCCCCTGCTAGCATCTAAGTTCTATGACACCAGCGACCTTCTCTGGCTTCTTCACTGACACGTCCTGGTTTTGGGGACAGTGCTTGGCATATACTAGGTATTTAGTAAATATGAATTGAATTAAAGAGCATTATAGTATAGCAGCAACTAGACAGACTGTATTACAGCATGGCGCTTCAGAAATGAAAGAAACCTTCATAAATCTTAGCATTGGGAAAAACTTTAACACTTTTGGTTTTAGTTTAACCCTTTTGGTTTAGTGAGACCCATCAGTACAGTATAGTTTACATAATTTGGCATACGGGGCTTCTGACATGACAGGAAAACCAAGTCCTTGCTTATGGTGCATGCTTTGCGTACACTGGAAAAATGCTTCTTGATCTTATTACTTGAGGATCTTGTCAAAGTGCAGACTCTGATTCAGCAGGTCCCAGGTGATGCTGATGCCTCTGACCCAGGGACCACACTTTGAGCAGCAAGAGTTGAGGGGACAGGTGCTCCTTAGCTCACATGTGACAGCATCACGTCACCACCATGTTGAAACAGGAGCCAAACTAAGGCCCCCGATGCAGAAGAAGACTTAGATATTTCAGTCTCTAATGGGGTGAGGTGACCCAGTCCAATCACCACTGCCCTTCCCAAGCACTGCTTGAATTCTCTCTATAAATGTATCTTTACCACAATACTTGAGTGGACAGAGAAGACCCCATCATGGGGGAAAATACCACCGTGCCTTAGCATATCTCAAACCGATGGCTTTTCCTTACGTTGAATTAATATATCTTCTCTCATCTTGTTGCTGAAAGGTAAGCATCTCCATGCAATTCAACTCTACGAACATTTATGCAGCACCTACTGTGTGCCTGCCCTGTTTTGGAGCTAGACATACAAAGATAAATAAAACACTTCCCAGTCTAGTGACAGCAGTGAGAAGAGAAAACAAATGTTCTAGTCATGATCTAATGTGAAAATTTCTACAATGAAAGCACGCAGTGCTTTGGGGGAACCTAAGCATTCCATCTGCAGGGTGGGCTGAGACTTATCAGCACAACAGGATGAGTGCTCCTGTCTCGTCTGACCCATAATTTGGCAGAAACTATTACTTCACAGGCCAATGAGAAGAGAGAGGGTGTGGTGTGCAGGGGAGGGGGGAAGGGGAGCTCTACACAGCGGGCTGAGCACTGGGCAGGGTGCTTCACCCCATCCCTCACAACAGTGCTAAGCTACGTGTAAAGCACTAGGGAAGCAGAGAGGAGATGGTGGTTCTGCCCAGAGTGTTCAAAAGAGATGTCCTAGAGGGGAGACTTGGGTTTGATCTTGAAAGATGATGGGAAGTTTGTTAGAGGGACAAAAGGAAGATGCCCCAGGCAGAGGTGTCAGTGTGGGGGGCTCATGGCTGGGGAGATCTGTAATGGACTCAGTGAACGATGAGAAAGAACCTGTCCTGTGGGAAACAAATGCCGGGCAGGGAGAAGAGCATTCAACTTAATAGTTCGAAAGGGCACTGTGAGTTGGGAAAAATGGCAAGCTTGGTGTGGTTTGAGCGGAGCTGGCAAACTTTTTCTACAAAGGCCAGATAGCAGGGCAAATATTTTAGGCATGTGGGCCATTTGAAGTCTGTCTAAACTATTCAACCCAGCTGATGCTGCTAAGAGGTAAAACGAATGGTGTAGTGAGTGCCAATAAAACTTTAAGACCACTCAAATTTGAGTTCCATGTAATTTTCACGTGTCATGAAATATTATTCTTCTTTTGATTTTCTCCAACCATTAAAAAATGTCAAAACCATTCTTAGCTCAAGGACACTACAAAAACAGGCTGTGGTCTGTATCTGGCCCCTGGGCCACAGTTTTCCAACCCCTGGGTCAAAGCACAGCTGGGAAAGGGTAATAGTAGAGGAAGCTGGGGAAAAGGGTATGGCTAAGGAGTTTAAACCTCATCCAGTGGCCAAAAGGAAACCACTGGACATTCTTTAGCCCAGGGAGAACATATGCAGATAAGCACAAGTGGACTGCTCTGCCACCTAAGAGGGGGACTACAAAACCTAAGAATGAATAAATTACTGCAAGCACTCTTTGAAAGCTTTAGCGAAACGTATTTACATACAGAGTGCTAATTAAACTTTTTTTCCCTTTTTCATTAAAACAAGCCACACCCTTTGTTGGCACTTGGTTGTGTTGTTCTAAGTATTTGAAAACAACACATGGCATTTTCTTAATTACTCTAAGACAAACAATTTTTATTAACACAAGTTGCCTTTACTCATATAGTCCAATTTATTGAGCTTTTATCCTATATGTGTTTGATTCCATAAGCATGACTCAGAGTTGGAAGGTCCAGTGCCCTGCCTCTTGGCAGGGACAATACAATTACATGCAGAAGTGAGCTGGTAAATGTTTAACAGTCTGCTCTCTGAAAAACATGTATGTGTGCACGCATGAGTTTATTTTAATTTTTGCAGATTTAAAAGATGCATAGCACATAATTTATACATACTTGTAAATTACACACTACTCCTTATTAAATTCCATGCAGCTAGTTGATTCTCACAGAACGCTGTCATTATTTTTGCCAAATGCTTGCATCCATAGCCAACCTGTGTCTGCAAATTCAGCCATGATTTGACAAGACTGAATAAATGCTTGATTATTGCCTAATTCAGCAAAGAAGTTACTCATGTCACTGATAAATGAGTGTAGTTCCTACATGAATATTAGTTGACATTTTTGTTTATGTTAGTAAGACAAAAGTGTCCCCTTTAACAGCATAAGGGGAAAGAAGAAAAGAAAAATAATTATTTTAAATTAAAAAAAAGACAAAAGTGAAACAGTAAAGATGTATGTTATAACCTCATTCATCTGTCAATGACATGAGTGACCTCTTTGCTGAATCATGTAATAGTTCGTAACTATTGGGAGGATATTTCCTCAAAAATTTTTACTATTCACAATGTAATAGCTACAGGCATGATATACTTCTAAGTTTAATGTGCATTATTAACATTTTCTCTATAACTTTATCAAGTTTATTAAGTTAGACAAACAACAAAATAAATCAGGCCTTGATTTTTATGATTTGCCAATTTTCCTGGTATAAATACTCCTACCAATGGAAAGTGTGAAGCTACCAGAATGTGGAGTTGGGAAAGATGTTCACTAGCATACCATTACATAATATTTCTACCATAGAGATACAATCAATAATTCACAAATTTCCAGAATATTTAAGAATCAGCTCTCTGGAGTCAGCACGAGTTGATGACAGCATATATTGATTATACCTCATTTATCTAGAACTGTCTCTTGCAGTTCAGCAATGAGAATGTCATCTATAGAAACTTATTTTTAAAACAAAAAATGAACAGACCTCAAATTTCATTCTGTAGAATTAGTGATGAATAAATTTGCTTGTCATCTAAATCTACAATCTTAACAAAATGACCATGTTCTCAATAATTAGCTCTAAAAGTCATCTAAAACATACTCATTCTCAAAAGTCTAGGACCAATGATTAGAGTCTCAGCAGTAATATAGCTCTTGTAGCATTTTCTCTCTTGTGTCCAAACTGACATAAAACATGGAAAATGGAATCATGATACCAGAGTAGGGAGGTGCCTTAGAAATTAGGTAGTTTAATCTTCTCTCATTCCACAAATGAGCTGACTGAAGTCCAAAGAGGTTAATTTACCTATTATAGAGAAGCAATGCTATTACCAAAAGCTAAGTTTTCATTTGCAAAATAGTTTCTTAGTGCTAATTTTGTCCCCAATGTGCTAAGGCGAGATAACTGTGGTAAATGTATTTAACTTGCTCTCACTTTGGGGATAAATGGGTCCCTTTGGCAACACTATTTTTGGGAGAGCAGTGTTAAGCTGTGGAAAAGAAACTTTCAGTTATGCTTACATACTGACATCACTAGGGTGTTTTGATTTTGTTTCTTTGTCACACTGTTTACCATACCATAGTTCTTTTAAAGCACAGATTTGCCCTTTCCAAGAGTAATCATTTATAAGTTAGTAGCAAGTAAACTGGGCAAGTCTTGTGTAAACCAGCCAACCCTCAAGCAAATTTCAGAGTTAAGAACATATTTTACACCTTGATCTGAGAGTGAAAAAAATCTCAGGTTCCTGTGAACTACTGGAGGCAGAAAATTCCTTTGGAAAATGGGCTGTTGGCCAATCTCAGTGGGCTGCTGAAAATTTCATTTTTGAGAGTTTCTTTCTTCTCTGGAAATGATGTCTGCAATACCATGTTTTCTTTTTCCTCCTCCTCTTCTTCCTCCTCCTCTTCCTTCCTCTTTTCTTAAAATATTAATAATGTAGGCCTACAATAGTCTCTTATCTGAAAGCCCTAAGGCCAGATATGTGTAGATTCAGAATTTTTCAGATCTTAGAAAGGTAACACATGGCATATAGTGTATATTCTGAATCATCCCCAGTGTGGTCTGGGGCGAAACTCCATAATCAAGCACATTTATATTTTACAGCAAAATAAATATTCATATGATGTGGGATAAACAGGACTATACATAGCCGCATGTCAGTTCATTTCCAGTAAATTTTACCACTAAGAATTATTTTTAAAACTAGCTTTTCAGGGCTTTTTCAACAATTCTGGAAAAGGGAGTATAGGCCTATAATGACATCATCAGCATTCTCTTCTTCTCTTGATGGGTTAAAAAAAAACGTGTGTGTATAATGTTTTCTTGAGCCATGTTTAACTTTAATTTTATTGTTATTTGTTGGAAGCTACTCATTCTTGTTATAATAACCTCAAAGAGGCATTAGCTATGTTTTGTTCTGGTCTTGCCTTAATTCCAGGCTTTTGCAATGGGCAAATTGGATTTCTAAGGGATGAGGGAGGAATAAATTGTTTTAGGGTTCTAACACTCTGATGTCTTCTTTAGGCACCAATGGACTTGGTAACTACTTGTTTATTTGTTTATGACCAGTCTTCTAATCTACTTGCACGATGCAATGCAGCTTTGCAATTTATTTTTTGAGGCTACTAAAGGTTCCTATACCTGCAAAATTATATTAAGCTACAAGAAACAAGAACAGGAGTTGCATATAAAGAGAAAACAGAGAAGAACACCAAGCTCAACTTTGTCCTTATAGAGAAGTCTTGATTAGTCTGATTAATGCTGTACTAGATGCCAAGGAAAAATACTACTTTGTCTTCTTCAGTCCCTCATAGCCTCAAAGAGACTAGCCTTCCAAAAATCAAGACTTGAAAAGTTATCCAAGATTCTCTCCCACATTAAAGAATAAAACGTTGGTAGCTGGAAAACTAGGTAGCAGGGAACAGGATCTGCCTGGTATAGGAGAGGATGAGTTAATATAAATAACATATACAGAACTTGAATTGTAGAAGGTGGCAAATAGAGGGAATACCCGAAGACGTCAAAAGGGTGAAAAAACATAAAGGTAAGAAAGAAGCAGATAAGTACAGTTTTTAAATTGTAACTTGTTGCCTAGTGCAATGATGAAAGCTATCCACTAATATAGCTATTTTAGAACGTCAAATTTCACATGCAGTGCTACTAAAATACCAAAGGCCATACATAATGTCTGACCCAAGCTGCCAGCCACCTCTTATAGCAAATTCTTACTTGGGAGCTTAAAAGAGGTTGTTTGACTGGTCCACTGTCCTGCAGCGTCAGGAGACTGCTTTGTCTGACATATTGAATTTCCAATGTCTCTCACACTTCCTCCTTTTCAGATGCACAAAAGGTTTTTGTAAAGTTTCTCTTGGTTTTATTGCTGGCAGCTACAGAAACCATGCCACATGCCTGGTGTAGTTATAGGGTGTGATTTTATTTGACGAGTGTCTTCAGAGCTTCTGGATTTTTAAATATAACTATGAGAATTTCCTTAAGAGCTGTAAATAAAAATCTGTGCTAACTCTTTACTGCACCAGTTATGTATGAGGCTGGCCGGTTGTTGCACGTTCTCTCTGAAACCGTGATGAAAAACCTCCTCCTCCTCCTCACATAATTCCTCGGTTTCCTACAGGAATACCACTTCAGTGTGTTTAGTAACCTTAGGTTGGGCCGTGGCCTAGCACCCTAAAATTATTTCTAACTAACTGAGAATAGCTCTAATTGTACAAGGTTAGGAAACACGACCGGGACATTTACGAGGGGATCTCTAAGCACTCTGAAGTGCTCCAACTTTTAAGTCAAGGGACATTCGGCCGCATTCGGCCATTGACCTTGCGGTCCTGGGCAAATTGTCTTCTGTATAAAATAAGTACCCACCTCTTTCTCTACCTCCTAAGGTTGTGAGGATTAAATGACTATACGTAAAGCAGACAGACTCTCACTAGAAGGTCACTTCTTGTAATCGTGACAGAATCCCCGGAGTCCCAGGAGGGTGCAGGGGACTTGCCACGGAGTGTGTCCCCGGGCGGAGCGCACCCTCCTGTAGGGGGCGCGCTCCTCACGCTGTTTCCTCGCGTGCCCGGCCTGGCCTGCGGTTTAGGTGGGGAACCCAGAGGGTTCCACTCCAGGGGTGGGGATGGCACGCACAGGGCTGGACTCTGGCTCGGGCCAAAGTGTCCGAGCGCACCCCGCACGTGCCCTCGCAGACTCCAGGCCTCGGGCCGGCCAGGGGAGGGTCGGTGCGCGGCCGGCCGGCCAGCCCGGGGGGCGCGCCCTCGAATCCCAGCGCACCGCGCGGGGCCCCGAACGCCGAGACAATGCGGCGCGCGGCGGCCAGGAGCGGCTCTGGGGCCGGAGCGCGCGCCGCCCTCCTTCCTGCAGGCTCCGCTTCCCGGCGGCGCGGCGGCGGCGAGCGCGCCCATTGGCGGCCCGGCCCTCCGCGCCGCCCCGCCCCGCGCCCGGCCGGCCGCCGCCCCCGGCCCGGACCCGCCCCTCTCCGCGGGAGGCGCTCGGGGCCCGCGGCTGGGTGGCGGGCAGTTCCCGCCGGCTCTGCGCGCCCGCTTCGGGGCTCGCTCGGAGAGGACGCGGCGGCGGCGGCGGACACGGGAGCTCTCGGCGCGCGGGCTGACGGGCCGAGCTGCGCGGGGCTGCGCCCGCCCCTGCTCCCGCCGCCGGGCCCCGCGGCGGCCGACCCGCGCCCTGCGGCGGCTCCGCGGCGACGGCGGCTCCCGCGCCCGGCGCTTCTCTTTGTCCGCGGGCCAGAGCGGCGGCGGCGGCGGCGGCGTCCGAGTGGCGGTCGGAGCCCGCGGCGGCGGCTGAGGCGGCGGCTCCCCCGCGGCCGGCCGCCCGCGCGCTGAGGCGATGCCGGACCAGATCTCCGTGTCGGAATTTGTGGCCGAGACCCATGAGGACTACAAGGCGCCCACGGCCTCCAGCTTCACCACCCGCACGGCCCAGTGCCGGAACACGGTGGCGGCCATCGAGGAGGTGAGCTGCGGCGGCGGCGGGCGGCTGCAGCCGCAGGTATTGCGGCGCCGCGCCCCCGGACCGGCTCCCAGCCCGCGGCGGCCCGCGCCCCCTGCCCGCGCTCCCGCATCCGCATCCCGGGAAAAGTTTCTTTTCCTCCAAAGCCGTACGCGGCCGGGCCAGCCCTGCCCGAAACAGAAGCCCTTTGTTCCCGTGTAGGTGGCTCCGAGGAGATGGTTGATGGCCACCTCGGGCCTTTTTAAGACCCCCTCCTCCCGCCCTCATTTCCCTCGCGGGCTTCCCCGGCCCGGTCCTTCCCCCCATCAGCTGGACCAACTTTGGCTGGAGAGTCGTCGGGGTGGGCGGCGAGCGGGGTTCCCCTGCGCCCGCCGCGGCCGGCGGTCTTTGCTCCCTGGCGCCCACCTCCCCAACTTGTTCTAGAAGTGGCTTGGCGGGGGAGCTGTATGCTCTGAGACCCCGCTGCAGCCCTGGAGCCCCCGCATTGCGCGACCCTCTTGTCCGTCCAGGGGATCCCGAGCTGCCTGGGAAGGTGTGCCCACCTTAGTCAGGGAGGCCTGGCCGCATTCCCCACAGTCACCAGAGAGAGGAGTGCAGGCAAGGTGTGTGGAGAATCGGCGCTTTTAGGTCCAAAGGGCCTTGAATAGGCGCTCCCCAGTTACCTGTGTCTTACCTGCTTGAACCTGAATGCCTCCCTTCCCCCTCAACCTGGAAAAGGCCTAATTTTAGTAAAGTGCTTTCAAGGTGCAAAGTCATCATGCCTAGCTGCTAACCAGTAAGCTCTCCAGATCCTGGGGAGAGGGAACACGTAGGAATGAAGAAAGAAGCTTAGGTTGAAAATTAAGCACCTTGCAGCGCCAGGAGGGACAGGGTCCCCCGTTGGCTGTGGTTTGGGGCACATCCTCACCTCCGTCCTCATTTCCCTTATCTACTAAACCGGATTAGTAATGCATCCTTTTCAGGATCAGAGACCTTGTGAGTCAAGGGCTTAGCACTCTGCTTGGCTCATAATAGGTAACTGGTTTACAAGCCACACGTGTGGCAATTGTGAATAGGTGATTAAATGCCTCTTGGCCGGAATGTCAAGTTACAATTTTAAAATTGGGTATTGTTGGTGTTTTATTAATAGAAGGAAATGCCTGGGCTAGAGTGAGTGAGGGGAAACCACCAAAGAGCTTTAAATTAAGCAATGTCCTTAATTTTTTTTTTTTTTTTTTTTTTTTGGTCCATTCGAACAAAGCTTCTGCTGTTAGGAATTGCTTGGGGGAAAAAGTCTAGAGTGTTTTTCCTTAATGGAAAAATTTTTTTCTTTGTAGACGTAAACAGTCAATAACAGACTAAATCAAAATTAACAGATTCAGAATTCTGAATGGTAAGTGCAGCCAGGTATCCTTCCTCCCTCTTTCCTTCTCTCTCTTTTTTGCAGAAAAGGGCTGCATGTGAATCTTTTGTAGTGAGCTGAGTGAACCCCAGATCACTTAATTCTACTTTTAACAGCAAGGCTTAAAAATGAAACCTTCAAATGAGGCAAATCCGGGTATGAAGTTTTTTCCAAAGTGCCAGTTTAAAAGCAGGAGGGAAATATTCACAATGTTTTGAAACTACACCCTTAATAATGTTTGTAGAATGGCTGTAACCAAAAAGGTAGCTGAATATTTCTTAAGGGAAGGGAGCTTTGTACACGATGTCTTAAAAAACAAAAAAAATCTTGATTGTGTTTAAAGTTCTGTTGCTTTTCCCCACTGAGTTTGTCAGTTAAATATTACTAACACTGGCAGATGTTGGAAAGCCAGGCAAATAGAAATTGCTATTAAAATTGGCATAACCTTTATCTGATTAATTTTAGTTTACAGTGTATAATTCCAAAGCTCTTTTTGTATGCTATGCAAGAGATTACCCAAGAGCTCAGTTACTGAGATTAAAAAGAGACTGGATTTGGTCATTTTGTTAAATTGCAAGCTTGCTTCATGTTGTCGTCTAAGAACGAGAATTGGTTCACATCTCACAAATGGGAAAATTAAAATCATTTCAGGTTTATCTCATTATAAGAAAATTCAGTATATATGCTGTGATGATGGTATGTATGAACTTGGATTTATAAATTTGAAAGTTGTTTACTTTTTGAATCAGTGTGGATTCCTTTAAATAATGCTGTTTTGTGTGGTGTTTAATGTTCAGTTTCATTACCACAGCTTGTTCTATGTACAATTTAATAACATACCCACAATATTTTGATTTTAAACAAACGTCTACTTTTCATACTGAGAGGAAATATGAAGTGGGTATCGTGCCATAAAGATACTCATTGAACAGAAATAAAATTTGCAAGCCCTTGGTCCTATGTTCATACAGCTGAGTCATGGAATTAGTAAACAAATAAGTTTAAATTCACTAACTTTTGTGAACCTATTATTTCCAGTGTAGATTATGTCTGAGAAAAATCATTTTACAACTGAAATGTACTGTTTTGATTTGCACACCCGTAGCTGGAATATTAGTAACTTATCAGGTCCCTATCCTATACTATGAACCTCGTATCTGTTGTATTTAGTCCTCATCCCTGCTTTATAGGTGAAGAAATGGAGGCTCGGAGAGGTTAAGCAGTGTGCTCAAGGTTACAGAGCTAGTAAGTGGAATTTGAACTTGGCTCCATTCTGTTTTCAGAAACTATGCTGCTTCCTGTTACTTTTAATAATGCTAAATTCTCTAAATTACTTCATCAGATTGACTAGGGTTCAAGTTCAGACTACACCACTTGCCAGTGGTGTGAACTTGAGTGAGAACTTGAGTGAGATGCCTAATGTTTCCTAATTTTTCTCAGCTTTAAAGTCTGGGTAACAATGCCTGTCTACTTCAGAAGATTGTGGTTAGGGTTTAATGAGATAATGCAGAACGCAGTTCCTAACAGACAGTTGGTCTCCAGAGTATGTAGTTAATCCACGACCCTGCTGAGGGCCTTTGGAGTGAGATTTACCTGGGGAGAGGGGGGAGTAGGGGAGATGGCTGAATGGTTGAATGAGTAAGCCAGTGAAGAATTACTACACACCTGTTAACCTGTGCTTATTTTTTAACCAGTTTGTTGTCCCAGCAGCAAGTGAGAGCATAGCTGTGTTTAAAATTTTTTACTTGGTGACCACTTTCTCTGGGTGAAGTAATTTATTTTGCACAATTTTAGCAAAGTTAGCAAAATGTGGTGCTGCAACTGGAGTCTGCCCTGTGCTTTTGGAAATAATGGAAAAAATAAGTAATTGTGGCATAAATCTGAAAAATGAGGGTTTTTTTCCTTTTTTTTTTTTTTTTTTTGGTTTCTTTGAGTCTCTCGGCACTTTGAAATATTCTCAAAATAAGGACAAATTTATACATACTTGGAATATTCATATTTCTAGTTAGAACCTCCTTTATAGCACTATCCATTCTGTCTTGCTTATTTGGCATTGATGTAGTTTTAAAAATAAATTTGATGTTAACTTGTAAGTATTAAAATTTAATCTACTTCCTTCCGGGGCCATAATTCTCTGCTCTGTTGTCCTTGGTTACCTTGGAAATCTCATTGCTGTCACAAGCACAGGGTTCGGACTGCAGGGTGGAGTGAGCATCTGGGCCTGCAGACTCCCAGGGGCCCTGCTGTCCATGGGGCCAGACCCCTCCCGGCAGCTATAGTGGGAACCAGGCCTATGTGCTTTTTAGGCAAGAATGTGATTCTGAATGTTAGCCCTTTGTGACTTGTTTGAAAAACAGCCCCTCCTCCCAGATTAACAACCTTTGGATCTGTTGTCAGAAGGACATCACCTTCTTGCTCAGTTCCTTTGGAAGTGAGCCTTTATGAGTCAAATGGGGTACCCTTTTATGCTGGGTTCTGAAATCTGAATTTATATATTTGAAAAATTTTGAATCAGTTAAGGAGGGAACAATCTACTACTCCTGTGTGTATCCCCCACCCTCGCAGAATTCAATTTCTCTCTTATGATTAACGGTAAAAGTACTAATACTATCCTTGTGGCTTCCAGACCCTGCCGTTCATTTAGGATTTATTGAGTCTTTCAGTGTGCTAAGCTGTGTGTTCGGTGGTGGGAATAGAATACCAAGAGGAATATTGTTTTGTTTTTGTTTTTTAAAAAAACAACCAACAGTCTAATGGGAGAAACAGACCTCTTGTAAATAAATAAGTACAATACAGTGTTGCGAGGATTTGTCTTAAGGTCGTCCAGCGTGGTGTGGCTGTGCGAGGGTGGGGGCGGTGGTCAGGGAGGGCCGTGTGTGATGTTGTGCGATTGAGTCTTGAAGTCAAAGTAGTCATCTGTGGGTTACCACATGCTGTAGTCACTAAGGGGGTTCATTATGGTCTTCTGTACCTGCCTCCCTGCCTTAGGTAAATATTTATCCACTCCTGAGGTGGTGCCAACCAGGCCTCTGTAGTAGGATTTTCACAGTCACCAATCCACGGAGGGCTGCTCAGACCCAGACTTTGGAGACATCTTGATTCTTCTACACCCCGCATTTCTAGACACAGGTGCCTTCCTTTGTGGAGCACATACATTCCAGACCTGCGCTGTCCAACATAGTAGCCTAAGGTGAAAATTCAGCTCCTTCAGCCACACTAGCTGCATCTCAAGTGCACATGGCTACTGTGTTGGATCTCTCACAAGCAGTATAGGCATCACCGGGGAGCTTGCTAGAAATGCAGAGGCTCAGATCCCCACCCTAGATCTGCGAGTCAGAATCTGCATTTTAGTAGCAGGCGCAGGTATGTTATCTGCAGTTAGAGTTGAGAAGCACTGTTCTAGACCTGGAACGTGGCTGCACACTGGAGTCGCTGAGGGCATTTGTGGAATAGAGATGCCTGGCCCCACTTCCTGAAATTCTAGTTTAATTGCTTTGGGTGGGGCCTGGAGCCTTGGCATTTTTTAAAGGCTCCTCCCAATAGGGTTGATAATCACTGATAAACAGATGATTGTGTAATGTAAATGTCAAGTAGTGACAAGTGCTGTAAAGAAAATTTATGCATAGTACAAGGATAGAAAGTGATTCTGGAGATCAGGAAACTGAAATCAGGAAAGGCCTCTCTGCAGAAGTAACATCTGAACAGTCTGGAATGCAGAGAGGAAGCCGCCCTGGAAGATCTGGGAGTGGAGGAACAGCCTAGGAAAAGGCCCTGAGATGCGAATGGGCAGGAGCATGGCAGGACAGGAAGAAGGCCAGTGCGCAGGGAGGAGTGGGCGAGGAAGAGACCTGGGGGTGGCGGAGGGGGGCCAGTTCACATGGGGGTTTGTCTGTCTCAGGGAAGGAATTTGAATTTTGTTCTGGTGTCAATGGGAAACTACTAGATTTTCAAAGACTTCACTGTGGTTGTTCCAGGGAAAACAGACTAGCAGGGTACGAGAGGAAAGAGGGAGACCAGCTGGGGGTTGGGGTGCTATTGCAGTCATCCAGGCAAGAGGGTCTCAGACTATGTGGTAGCAGTGGGGGTGGTGAGTGGCCCAGTTGAGTTCCATTGTGCAAGAAGAGCAGTCAGAACCTGCTGACAGAATTTTGTTGCTGTGTGCTAGTGGTACAGAGGTGAACTGAGCAGAGTTCCTGCCCCAGAGGAGGTAACAGTCAAGTTCAGTCCATCCAGGCGCCCCAAGACTGGACCATCCAGTGTGAAGCTGCCACTGTCTGGTGCTGCTTAGTATCAAAGCCAGCTGCCTCTTGCTGACATGACTGGTCATAGAACTTGTGTTGGGGATGAGGGAGAGACTGAAGCATAGCTGCATAGACTGGGGCCAGAGGGGTCTGGCTGTGTGTGCCTCCTCTGCTCTCTAGGCAGGTGATAGCAGGTGGTGCTGCTTGACCGTGTGTGATGCTGGGGATGCTGTCCTCATTTCATCTACCCAAACATTCCTCTTTCTCTACTAAAAAGAGGTGATACACTCACCTGGATATCATTCCATGATGTGAACCTGCCTCCTTTGCTTACCCCTCTTGTGTAACGTGGTCTCACAATGGATTGCTAGTGTCCTCCCAGGTACTTTTGTACCATGATCGTTTTTATCATGCCAACAGTGTTCTGGACTATGAGGACTGTATGTATGGAATGCTTGGGCTGTTTGTATTTTTATGATGAAGGGACTTGACTGGTTGTGTTTCTTCATTCATAATGTATATTGGGCACACGTCACATGTCACTGCCAGGTGCCAGGAATGTAAAAGTGGGCAGGACTGGCTCCTTCCCTAGAAAGTACTTAATAATCTCATGCGTTGTGGGCAATTATAATTTATTCTCTTAACCATTTTTGTGCCATGGTCCCTTTGACACGCTGATGAAGGTGGTGTACCTCTTTTCAGAAAAATATTTTAATGCATAGAACAAAATACGATTTCAAAGGAAATTAATTACAGTCATACCTCACTTAAAGATGGGGATGCGTTCTGAGAAATGTGTCATTGTGTGAACATCATAGAGTGTGGTTACACAGACCTAGATGGTATAGCCTACTTCACACATAGGCTGTATGATATAAACTGTGGCTCCTAGGCTGCAAACCTGTATGGCATGTTATTGTACTGAATACCGTAGGCAACTCTAACACAATGGTATTTGTATATCTAAACATAGAAAAGGTAGGATAAAAATACAGTATTATAGTCTTATGGGACCACCTGCTTGTATGCAGTTTGTTGACTGACACATCATTATATGCTGCATGACTATATTGAAATTCAGTTAGCAAAATATTTTGAAAATCTGTGCCACACTAAGGCAATCAATATCAAGATTTAGTAGTGGGTCTAATAAATACCTTAATATTGAAATATTGATGAATGTAAATAATATTGTAATATATTTTTAATACCTATAATGTGATATTAATATATCATAATATATCTTTTTAGAATCACTGTTAATTCAGAATTGCAGAAAATACTAAATTTCAATTAGATGCTAATGAAATTACACATGTAATTCTTTTTCCAGTGGACCTCCTGAATTCAAACTAGGAATTCCAGGCTTGATGGGAAGATTTTTTTAGTTACTTGTTTTTTGGAGTGATGGATTCTTTAACAACTCTAAACAGGCTTCGTAGTTACTATACCGTCATTGTCATGAATTGGTTCTAAGAGTCTAGCTGAGAAGAGTTGCACCCTAGGCCAGTGTTCTGGAATTATGAGGTAGTAAACGTGTTTAAAGTGCTTGTGGGGTGTGGCAAGCCATCCACTGTGGTTTCACATCAGTGGGGCACCCTGTATTCTTTCAGGGTTAGGCCGCAGCAGCTTCTCATCTGGTCTGGGGGGTTAGCTCGTATGCTTGTGTGTGCCTCAGAGTGAGCAGAACTGCGAGTTGAGCCTTGGGAATTGTGTAGTGAAGACCCTGAGCTGGTGGCCTTTGCAGGCCAGCTCTTCTCTTGTGCCTTTCTTGTTCGTCTAGCATGTCATATGCTGCCCTTGACTCTGTAGGGTGAGCTCCATCGTGAAGTGACATAAGATGCAAGGGCACCTTCCACTTGGAGTTTTAAGGGAGCGTTTGCAGTCCGTGTTGTTTTCGGTGAGGTTACGTATTTGAAATGATGCTGCTGTTGCATGAGTGTGTTTGGCACATCCAGAACATGGTCGAACTCAATGTCAGTTGATATTGGGGTTCCCCCCCTTGTCTTTTCTAACATTTATTGGGCATTTATTGTGTGTAAGTTTTTGCATATATTTATTATTAACTGGTTTGGTTATTACAAAAACTCTATTAAGGTCCAGAGAAGTTAGGCCACTTTACCAAGTTTGAAGAGCGCAGAGGTGATGAAGCCAGCTTTCAAATCCAGCGTTTTGACACCAGCGTCTGCTATTGGTTTTAGCAGCCGGCTGCCTCTGAAGAGCCTGTGCCAGAAAAGGCCCTTGGTGTTGATGCCTCTGTGACCAGCATGAGCTCTCTCTTGCTGTTGGTTTTAGTAAGTTGTACCTACTGCGTTTCTTGAGTGGGTGCTTCTGATAAATCCTTGCTGCTGCTCTGCCTCCTTTCTGCCTCATCTGTCCTCCTTGCCACAGAAATTGTTCCTCTTTACTGTCCGTGCCATTCTGCTGACGTGACCAGCCCTGCAGAGCAGGGTGGGGGTCGTGGGCTTTGCTCACACCCTGGCAGGAGGCCTGCCCTGCTAACGGTGTGTTACTAATGATGTCATCTTTCCACTTGATGCTGAAGATGGCTTTGGCAATAAAATTGGGTGGTTGATGAAGACAGTTCCCTCTAATGATGAATTCTCTTGTCTTTCAGGATTCTAGCCAGCCAGTCAGGATTTTGGAGGCCTCCTTCCCTAGCTTCTCGGAAGAAATCATGTTTCTTATTAGAGTTTTTAAAAAATGACAATAGCTGTCTGTCATTTCTTCGAGCCTTAATTCTGTGTTAAGGACTGTGTTGTGTTTTAAATTGACGATTTGATCCTCACAACACTCCTACGAAGTAGGTCTTACAGGTCTGTGGTCCCCAACCCCTGGTACACCAGTCCGTGGCCTGTTAGGAACCAGGCCATGCATCATTGCCTGAGCTCCGCCACTCCTCCCTACCCTCATGCCTTCTCCCCATCCATGGGAAAATTGTCTTCCACGAAACTGGTCCCTGGTGCCAAAAAGGTTGGGGACCACTGCTACAGGTAACTCCAGGTCCCATGCCCCACTCCAGCAGTTGATAGAGCAGGACTCCCAGTCCTATGGCCATGAGCCCCAGTGTCTGCAGGTCCCACTCCTGCTGGTTGTTTGCTGCCCCACCTTCCAGGCTCCTGCTGGGATCCCTGTTGCCTGTGAAGCTTCCCTTTTAGGTGTTCCTGTGGGTTTCTTTAGTGCAGGTTGATAATTGTTGACCTTCTGTGGGCCAGTCCCCTTTGTTGCTGACTGAGAGAATGTGACTGGCAGGAGAGGGCCATCAGACTCCAACCCCTGGGGAGGCACTTAGCATCAGAGGTGTTTATTAAGTGACCTTAAGTGCCAGGAAGTGAGTTAAAAGCACTTATCTGGTCCTTTTAGAGCCTAGGGACTGAGAACACTGCCATGGTTGTGTGTAAAGGACTCGGAGCCACACAGGCAGTGATGAAACCTACGGAGAATTCCCTCTGCCAGCAAATCTGTGTTTTGAGAGGTGGCCACTGAAGGGTGAATCATGGATGTGGTGTGTCTAGGCAGACATAGGCGGAGAGGAGTCAGCACCCTGGTCGAGTTAGGGGACTTTGGAGAGGTTTTGAGAGGGAGAACGTTAAGTACTTGTGCTATATTGCCCTGGTAGCCCTGATCTGTTAGTAACCAGCTCTTGGAACTGAGCAGGTGGCTTCACTGGTCCTGCCTCAGTTGCCTCATTTGTAAAATGGAGGGTTGGATGAGATGGACTCTAGCCTTTCTGGCTCTTAATCTTCTGTGTCTACTATTGTCTGCAATACCATTCACCTGCCTCTTGCCATTCTTTGCTTTTTCTGAACATCTTCTCCACTTTTCTCTTTCTCTTGGCTATTCATATTCATACTTTTCAGGAAGTTACAGGTGAAAGCGAACTTTACCTTCTCCATCCCCACCTTCAAAGATTCCCTCCCCCCGGATATCACTGGAGCTAGTGTGGTGGTTGGCCCTCGAGCTGGAGTTGCATGGGGTGCATTGCTGGTTTAAGTTCGGGACAAGTGGGGCTGTGTGGTTTGCCATCCATCTCTCCTTGAAGCAGTTTTTTATTTTTTAAGTTTTTTTTTCAGGCTTTGCTGCATGCCTTGGTTTCTCGATCATAACTTTGTTGTGCTTGGCTTCTCTGGTGATAAGTAGGTTGTATTAATGGTCACAGGGTTTTGTGGTCATTAAATAATGTGGACTGTTGAACTTTAAGTAAATACTGATTTTCTTATATCAAGGTTCCGATAAGCTTTTCCCTAGATTTTGGGGAAGCCAATATTCTCAGCATTGGAAGCTGTGCTTTGTTCTGAATTAGTGATTGTCACATTTGCCCTGTAGGTTTGATTGTGTGGTGGAGTGGAAAGACCACAGCCAAGGGTTGGGAGAGCTGGAGTCTACTTCTAATTTGTCTTCCACACTACACCGTCTGGTCTCTAAAGTGAGGGGTTTGGACTCGGTACTCTCTGACTACCCTCCCCAACCAGAAAATTCCATAGTTCTTTGTATTACATATATTGGATTAGAAAAGGCCCTGGAATAAATGATAGGAATAAAAACCAGCAAGGAATAGCTAGTTTATAACTAGCATAGTTGCTGAATCATACTTTTAAGTTGAATTATTTTTTTAAAACCTTTCTCTGGCTTCCTGAGGTACTTACTTTTTTGTTGTAGTTGCTTTTTAAAATTAAGATATAATTCACATACTATAAAAATCACCATTTTAAAGTATCCAACTAAGTGGTTTTAAGTGTATCCATAAAGTTTTTTAGCCATCACTGCTACTCAATTCCAGAACATTTTATTTATTTATTTATATTTTTTTATTTTTTTGAGACAGGTTCTCACTCTCTTGCCCAGGCTAGAGTGCCGTGCCATCAGCCTAGCTCACAGCAACCTCAAACTCCTGGGCTCAAGTGATCCTCCTGCCTCAGCCTCCTGAGTAGCTGGGACTACAGGCACGTGCCACCACGCCTGGCTAATTTTTTCTATTTTTAGTTGTCTGGCTAATTTTTTTCCTATTTTTAGTAGAGACGGGGTCTTGCTCTTGCTCTTGCTCAGTCTGGTCTCTAACTCCCGAGCTCAGGCAGTCGTGCTTTGGCCTCCCAGAGTGCTAGGATTATAGGTGTGAGCCACTTCACCCAGCCAATTCCAGAACATTTTCATCACCAAAAAGAAACCCCATACTCATTAGCAGTCACTCCCTGATCCCCTTTCCCTAGTCCTTGACAATCATTAATCTACTTTCTGTCTCTATGGATTTGCCTATTCTGGGCATTTCTTATATGGAATCATATAATATATGGCCTTTTGTGTCTGGCTTCTTTTATTTAGTCTAATGTTTTCAAGGTTCTTCCAAGTTGTGTGAATTTGTATTTCATTCCTTTTTATGGCCAAATAATATTCTATTTTATGGATATAACACATTTTGTTTAACCGTACTTCAGTTGATGGACCTTTGGGTTGTTTCAACGTTTT
>RJWJ010022789.1:0-26485 GCA_004363605.1 Indri indri | reverse complement strand
CTTCTAGATTCTAGACTCCTTGAGAGCAAAGACCCTTATTAATACAACTGACATATACTGAGGGCCTACTATGTGCCACACATTGCGGTAGGCAGTCACAATTACCTCATTTAATCTTTATAACTTCTTAAGGTCAGAACTACTATCTTTACAGGTAAGAAGCTAAGGCTTGAAGAAGTTATGTGGTTTGCCTAAATTCATTTGAATCCATTTATACCTGGCTCCACATCACCCCGCTGCCCTCACCACACTGCCTTCTTTATCATCTGGGTCTCCTTGCCGCTGAGAAGTTCCCTACACATAGCTGGTTTTCAGAAGTTGTTTATTAATTGCCTAAATAAATGCATTCCCTCCCTCAGCAAGGGAAAAGACACTGTTTCTCTTTACAGTAATGAAATTCCTGAACCGATGTTCTTGAACACTCTCACACTCCACAATAATAAAATAAGATAAATTTCAAAGCCCTCCTTTAGACAGGTCCAGCTACATAATTTGCATAGCTCAGTGCAAAATGAAATTGCAATCCTTACTATTTAAAAAGTATTAAGAATTTCAAGATGGAAATAACAGAGCAATACACCAAGCACAGGACCCCTGTAGGCACAGGTCACACGCCTATGAGTGTGGAAGGTGAGAAACCCTGCTCTAAGGCAATTATGAGCTTTCAGAATGTGGTTCTCAAGCCAAAGCTTAATGCAGACCCTTGTAACCCATCATAGACTCTGTGGGCAACACCAGATGTGTGCATTTTAGAAATCTTCCCAGGTGATGTTACTGCATGCTAAAATCTGAGAGCCATTGAACCGAAACGACAGAACCTAAAGAACTCATTTATATCCGGAGAACTCCCATTGTATGTTTAGCAAGGATGCCTGTTCAGTGATATAACAGAGAGAACTTTTACTTTTAAGCTGCAAAATACTGCACAGCCAAAGCAATGGTATCAGAATAGTCCACCCACACTCACAGCCTATTCCAAAAAGATAGGGGGAGTTAGAAAGAAGAAAAACTGTCATCGTGTCTTTAGTCTCCGAGTACAGAAGGTAATTTCTTAGACTGCTGAAAAGCATTTAAAAAAGTTTATCAACAACAAAAACACAACAGCTGTGAAAATTACAATCTTAAAGGTAATTTATATTCCTTAAGCATTGCAAATTCAGGCATTTGAAATGAAGACACATGAAATTAAAGACAAAAAATTATAGATACCCACACTACTACTTTCAACACGTAGCAATTGGAAACTAGTTTAGGCTATATAAAGTAATCTACATTGTAAATTTGTTTTGTTATTTTCCATTAACTCCAAAAATATACATTTCAAAAGAAACACTGCCTGGAGCTCTCCCTCTCTTGTGGAGTGTGTTAGAAGCTTCTCTTTTACGGAAAGGCTGGTACTCTTCCGTTCTCTGTCCAGTGAAGCCACCACCAAAATGAGCTGCTGTTACTGATGGAAGTGTGTCCCACGCCTGGAAGGTCCTGCATGTGTAGTGGGTCATTGTTCCTAGCGGACATAAATGGAAAACTCAGCCCAGAAGCATAAGCAAAGATAAGGGAGCTCCGTCTGATTTGTCCCAGGGCCAACGCAGTAAGAATTTCAAGGCTGTAAACCCAGACAGAAGGTCTGAGAGACGTAGCTTCCTGGGTAGAAAACCATAGCCTTGCATGCTGTGTGAGTTTTTTTCTGACTTGGAGCATAAAAGGCATCTTTGGGCAAGGTCACCCAAGGCCAGGAAGGCCTCTGTAATGTAAGATAAAGGGAGGCGTTAGGGAGGCTTTCCGCACTCCAGCGAACTTATCTTGTTTGTATCCTTTGCGCTGCTCTTTTTCATTGCTTTAGGAGAAAAACCAAAGTAAGATCAGTTTCCCATTGTATATTTAACAAGAGTGCATGTTCAATGATATAACAGAGAGAACTTTTATTTTTAAGCTGCAAAATACTGCACAGCCAAAGCAATGGTATCAGAATACCAAATTGTCATGATTGCCTGTCCTCAAACCCAGAAGAGCATCTGTGGCCTGGCCTAGCTCAGACTGGCAAAGCGGTTTGAGAATCACTGCTTAACCCGGGGCAGAGGGGTTCGCCCTCAAAAGCAGCACTGCCACCGCATGTCCCTAGAGGAAGGAGAGTAATCAGTGTCCCCAGGACAGAAGAGACAACCTTCAGGACCCTCTCCCTCCCCCCAGCATCACCCTTAATGACGTCCTCAGTAATCACAGAGGGGCAGCCAGCCCTGAGTCAGTCCTTAGGACTCTCATATCCCCTGCCAGTAACTGTCCCCTATATCTTTCAAGGCTCTCTGCCTCCCTCCCTATAAGATAGAGACTTAGGGCTCTTTCTGCCCAGTTCTTTAGAACAGAGGGGACCGATGTGATAAAACTCGCTAACGTGTAAAGAAAGTAATGTGTTCCTTCCTTCCAGAAAGTATTTACATTTTTGGAAAATGTTATGAAAGGCAATACTTAATCCAAAGCACTTGATCTCTAAAGGTAAATTTTCAAGGATCATATCTTCCAAATGGAGGAGACCTTCCCCCCTCAGACCATGCAGGGTAGTCAGAACGGGAGCCATGGAGAGACGGAAGGGGGACGTGTCAGGACACCTGGCACAGGCGGGTCAGCCGGCGAGTGAACAAGTCTCCCCTTTTTACATCCATCAAGAAATGGACATGCCCTTGCCCAAACTTATGTTAGAAAACAGAGAAGCTAGATCGCATTCTGCCTAAAGCCTACAGCATAAACTCCTTTATCTTCAAAAACAACAACGGCAAATTCCCGAAGAGAGTACCCGCTGAACTGAAAAAGCTCTCAGTCATTTTCCACGGCCTTTGCAGGGAATGAGGGGAAGGAAGAAAGATTCTATCTCACCCGGCCTCTTGCTGAATCGTCTGGCTCATCTGTAAAGCTGAACAATCCCACGCAGATATCGCAGAAATCAGTGGTCCCATTAACTAATTGTACCTCTATTAATAATAACGAAGCAGGCTGTTACATAAGGGAGTTTTTTTGTTATAGTAAATATCAAGTTGCAGATCTGAGAAATGTGGCAAAGTCTTTGCAAATCACAGAGGGGGGGACATCAATGGAAAAGAGCTGCCACTCAGAGTGAAAACACGGCAGAGGCAGCCTGGCTCCTCTCCCAGTGCCACTTGTTGTCCTCCCGGTGGCATCGCCCCAGCAGAGACAGGGAAAGGCAGGTTGAACATCCTCTCATTATTTAAAACTGAAGACTTTTCAGGTGTCCACGTAGTCCCTTCAACCGAGAAGAAGAACCTGGGTTTGCTATGGGTAGGTGGTCAAAGATGAATTTTAATCTTGAGGCTAGGCACAGTGGCAGATGCCTGTAATCCCAGCACTTTGGGAGGCTGGGAACCATGCCCTGGGAACCATGAGGTGGGAAGATTGCTTGAGGCCAGGAGTTCAAGACCGGCCTGGGCAACAGAGAGAGAACCTGTCTCTACAAAAAAAATTTTTAATTAGCCAGGCATGGTGGCATGCACCTGCAGACCCAGCTACTCAGGAGGCTGAGGCAGGAGGATCGCCTGAGCCCAGGAGTTCAAGGTTACAGTGAGCTATGATCACGCCACTGCACTCCAGCCTGGGCAAGAGTGAGACCCTGCCTCTAAAAAAATTTTTTTTAATTAAAAAAATATTTAATCTTGAGCCCGAAGACTCATTAGAATGTTTAGCTGTGAGGTACAGAATGAGTGCTCTGCCTGCCATTAAGGAAACAGGTATAGTGAAAAGAACTATTTTGGAAGTAAAGAGATGTAGCATTTAGGTCCCAGCTCTATCACTTACCTGCCACTCCTTGGAAGGTAAGCTGTATGTGGCCAGGAACTTTTGTCTCTTTTATTCACTGCTATATACCCAGCACCTAGAACAATGTGTGGCACATATTAGGCATTCAATACATGTTTGCCAAATGAATAAGTGAATTATTATAGTCTTGGACAAGTCAAGTAGCCCTCAGGGACCATTTCTTCATTGATCCTTTCCCTACCTGCCTGGCAGCATTGCTGCTCTACTGAAGAAAGCCTGAGCGCCTGGGTGCCCAGTGAAGACAAGCTGGGAAGTGAACGGTGACAATGCACAGGAGGAAAGCCACAAGGCGTAGGCTTGGGACAGTGAACCCAGGCAGCAGCTGTCAACTGCTCAGGAGGCAAAGGGTAGAGAGAACTAGCTGCGAGCAGAGATATGCAGAGGCTGGAAGAGGAAAGGACGGTTGTAAGGGCAACAGCAGCAGCAGCTGACCAGTGGGAGTTTGTTTACACAGAGTAGAAAAATTGTTTAAGCAGCACTGTTTTTCTTCTGGCTTGGACCAGGAGGCTAACGAGGATGAGCTATCAGCTGCAAACGGAACACTGAAGGAGAGGGACAGCAGAGAGAAGTTGAAGAATTAGGGCAGACTGGTCAAAACAGAAAGCAAGCTGATCCTGGACTAGCCATTTTGCCTTCTGTTAAAAAGAAGGGGAAGAAAGAGGGAGGGAGAGATTAAAGAGCAAAGGAGAATCTCACCCCGAAATCAGACATCCTGGATTTTCCATGATGGTCCCAATGTGTGTGATTTTATTGTTTTCACTGAAGGTGTCTTAGCCTGGGTTCTCTCCAAAATACGGCCTTTGGAACTCAGTGAGCGAGTCATTTATTCGGGAATGCGATTGTAGGAGCAGTAGGGCGGGACAGTGGAGGAAACAGAGAAGGAGGGTAAAATAACACAAGGATGCGTGACTGAGCTGGCCTTTGCCAGGGGCAACCGGTGCTCCATCCTGCCGGGACTTCTGGGGAGCGGATGAACTGTCTACCACGGGGGCAGCGTGGGGAACTGCTGTCAACTCTCCCACACCCTGGGCTGAGCATGGATAAGTGCAGAGTGGGTGCCCAAGGAGACCCTTGTCTCAGCACGAGGGAAGCCCCAGGGCAGGAAGTGAGAGCTTCACAGCACAGACTCAAGGGCATCTGCACAGAGCCCATCAAAGCCCACAGGAAACTGGCCAACCAGCAGTGGCTGGAGGAGGAGGTGGGGCTGGGAGATTTACACACAGAGCACAGTCCACACCTGGCTTCCCTCTGACCTGTTTATGTCTTCCCTCTAGGAAGTCCAATCCATCATAGAGTCCCGGCCAAAGAGAAGACTAGTTACAATCTTTGCAAGGACTTAATACAAAAGCATAGCGAGACAAGCTGCAGCCAGTTATCGAAATGTAACACTTCCCTCCCTTACCATATACTCAGGTCAGTGTTTCTCAATTTTGCACATTAGAACCCATGCAGCTTTTTAAAATCCTAATGCCAGCTGGGCACAGTCCCAGCACTTTGGGAGGCCAAGGCAGGAGGATTGTTTGAGGTCGGGAGTTTGAGACTCGTCTCTACAAAAAATAGAAAAATTAGCCAGGTTTGGTGGCGCATGCCTGTAGTCCCAGCTACTTGGGAGGCCGAGGCAGGAGGATCACTTGAGCACAGGAGTTTGAGGTTGTAGTCAGCTATGATGCTACTCTAGCTAGGGTGACAGACCCTGTCTCCCTGCGTCCCCTGCCCCCCCCCCGCCCCCTGCCAAAATTTCTAATGCCTAGGCTGTAACCCAGACAATAAATCAGGGCAGTAATCTAAATTAGGAAATTAACATCACTAGAATAATATTACCCGATTTTCAGCCTTTACTGAAATTTCACCGATTGTCCTCTACTGTCCTTTCTTTGTCCAGGATCCAACACAGGGTCACGTGCATTTAGTTGTCCTATCTCCTTAGTCTCCTCCAATCTGTAGCTATTTCTCCGTCTTTCCTTATCTTTTATGACCCTGACACTTTTGAAGAGTACTGGTCAGTTATTTTATAGCATGTCCCTGAGTTTGGGTTTATCTGATGATTTCTCATGAGTAGATTGAGGTTATGCTTTTGTCAAGCACATCACAGAAGGGATGTCGTACACTTCTCAGTGCATACAGTGGTTACACAATGCTGGTGTGTCTCATTACTGGTGATGTTAACCTTGATCACCTGGTTAAGGGGTTGTCTTCAGGTTTCTTCAGTATAAAGTTATAATTTCCCCCCTTTGTAATAAATAAATATCTTGTGGAGGAATCCTTTGAAACTATGCAAATATACTCTTTCTCATTATACTTTGTCCACTAATTTTAGCATCCATTAATGGTTCTTCCCAGCAACAGTTATTACTGTGGTGTTTCCCTAATGCTGGCTCTCTGTATTCTTCACTCCTTCTGCATTTATTAATTGGAATTTTAATCTAAGGAAGAGCTGTGTGGCTTGCCTTTAAACAACTATGAAAATTTAACAGCCCTAGATAGAGGGCCTGGTTTTGAGGCTTGAACTGGGGAATGAGTGAGAAATAGAACTGCTGGCATGAAAAGAATGAAATTAAATACTTGACTTGATTTTCATTGAGACTGATAATTTTACTGGATACAGGGAGCAGCTGGAGATGAGGGATCAACAAACCACCAGAGTGAAATGTGTAGTCGGGTTTGAAACATAACAGAGAAGTGTCTTCCGTATTTAAAAAAAATGTTGGCAAGGTGCAAGGGGCTGGTATGTAACATCCGTGTCAAAAAGAAACACATTTATGCAAATGGCTTAAGATTCAGATCTGGAAAAAAGAAAGACACAAGGGGGCCAGCTGCAACACAGAACAAAAGCAAAAGAGGAAAAACTGAGCTGGATACGTCTGCTCAAAGGAAAACTAGGAAGTTGTTTGAGGTGGTTTCAAAAAAGGGAGGGTTATTGGGGGGCAGTGAGGAGAGACTTGGGGAGAAGTGAGGAATACACCGACAAAGGAAACCAGGAAATTAGCTAGAGGCGGAAAACTGAACCAAGACAGGAAGACAGATGGGTCCTGCAGAGGAGCCGGGCGGTCCCGATCCAGACCTGCCTCATCACTCGGGGTCAGGAAAGGAGTCCACGGAAAGGAAGGAACAGGAGAAGGACAAATTCAGTACACAGGGCAGATCAGCCATGGTCGTTCTAGTTACAACGACAACTCAACACAAACTGTTATACCTTAAGGAAAAAAGGAGGCTCTTGGCTTCCCACGCTGGGAACGTCAGGGTAAGAGCTTGCTGAGGGCTGCCAGCCCCCCAAACTCAAAGTCACAGGGCCTGTCTCTCCTTCCGCCCCACCACACCCCACAACCTCTCAGTTCTTCTTTCTGTTGTGTGTTGACCTTATTACTTCCCGTGTCAGATGGGCTTCCCCTGGGCATGCAGGCAAGGTGGCTGCCTCTATCGCAAAGCTCTCATTATCTCAGCTGACCAACCACAGCAGAAAGATGGAGTGTTTTATGACAGCATTCGCCTGTCACCACCAAAGAAAATTCTGACTGGCCCTCCTTGGATCTCAGGCCCACACTTTGAGCCAGTCGTGGCTGCCAGAGAAATGAAGTATCGTATGATTGCCCGGGCCTGGGTCGGATGCCCATCTCTGTGCCCTGGCATCCGGGTGGGACTGAGATAGGGAACCAGCAGGCCTTGCTCAGCAAGGAGTCGTAAGACCAAAACCAAGGTCTCTGATAAAACAAGAGACAGTGGAGAAACTGGCCCAAACCAGCTAGAACCCAGATGGCCACGGGGGAAAAAAAACCCAAAACAAAAAAACCTGACTGCTCATTATACCCTGCTTATAATGTATTAGCAGACTAAAAGAAACTCACACCAAGACCAGACTATTTACAAATGCCATGGCAACTCCCAGAAGTTATTCTATATGGTTTAAAAAGAGGAGGAACCGTCAGTTCTGGGAACTCCCCACCCCTTTCCCAGAAATCTTAGGAATAATCCTCCCTCTGTGTAACATAAAATTAAATCGAAGGTGTAAAATAAGACCCCGGAAACTCACAAGGTGCTACTCGCTGTGCTCTTAGAGATGGCCGCTGCTCTGCCTACGAGGCGGCCTTCCTTCTGTTTCTTTGTTACTCCAGTAAACTTACTTTTACATTACTCCGCCCGCTCACTCGTGAATTCTTCCCTGCACAAAGCCAAGAACCCACTTGCCTTCAGGCCAGACCCCAGTTTTGGCATCCACTTTCCTGTAGCAGGATCAGGATTAACAAAACCATTTAGAAGGGCAGTTCCCCAGAGTAAAGAGATGTATCATTACCGGAACAAGGGTAGGGTAACTTGCTAGGCACACCGACAGATGCTCACTATTAAAGACTCTCATGAAGAATTTCTGGAAATAATAGTCAGTTTTTATTATAATAATAGCTAACATTCATTGAGTGCTTACGATGGGACAGGGACTGTCCTCAGCCCTTTGGATGTATTAAATAATTTAAACCTCACAACAACCCTAGATACTATTATTATCATCCTTGTACAGAGAACTCAAATACAGACAGGTGATGTCACTTGTCCAAAAGCCCACAGAAAATAAGTAGTAAAGCAAGAATTCAATCCAGGCAGTCTAAATGGAGAGCCCGTACCCTTAACCACTGACATAGGATCTGAAAATAGACATGCGAGCAATAAAAATAAAATCTAATGAAAAATAAAGTCTAATGAGAGAGAGAGAGAGAGAGAGAGAGAGAGAGAGAGAGAGAGTGTGTGTGTGTGTGTGTGTGTGTGTGTGTGTGTGTGAAAGAAGCCACAAAGGAGAACCAATTAAATTCCCACAAAGAGGGTATAAAACAATCACAACACGGGATACTGTAGCACTTACAGGCACTTAGAATGTAATATGGCCGAGAACACTGCTTGGAGAAGTCTGAAGGTAAGTTACTAGAAAAGCAAGCGGGGAAAATTTGAGGAGGCCAGTCCCTCGTGTCCGTGGGGATCTTGGATGAGGCTCTAGAGTTGTTGCTGTTGTTCTTTTCAGTGGTAGAATAGGGAAGAATTTAGATTAGGAATAGCCACAAACAAGCCTTCAGCCATCTTTTTCTGAAAAATACACACCTTGCCTCACCTTAAATTAATTGCATTAGACCAAAAATGGAAGGAAACAAAAACATTAATACTAAACTCGAGCACCCTATGACACACATGGGTGGCTTGGATGACATGTATATCTTTATAATAAACCTGAGAGCATGAGAAGAGGGAATGCCTATAAAAAAAGCTTTTACAGACATTTACAGTAGTGGAGATGGGCCAAGCATTACTACTCTTCCTGGAAATGGACTGCTTAAAGGCTGCTTCAGAAAGTGCAGTTCAGAAGAGTCAGCCTGTCAGCTGGGCAGCAGTGGTCTCAGGGGGTTGTCACCCGGCTGTCATTCTCTGGGTGCTGGCCTCTGCCTTTACCACCAGTAGCTTAGAGCCCCATTACTCTTTGCCCCTAGTAGCATGTTGCAAGATAACTTAGACGTACATGTGCCCTCCAGCTCTCCACGCTATTTCCACAGCGTTGAACTTGCACCCAATTTGCCCTTGTATTTGTCATCTGTAAATTTCCCTTGGTATTTTCTCTGTCTCCTCTAGCCCCAAGGCCTCTCTGACCTCCTCATGGGCCATTGCATTTTCAACAAAGACCCAAAGGAACATTTGGATAGGCACACTACATTCTGCCAAGCATACAGCTCTTGGCTGTAGCAATCTGCCCTGAGAAAGACCTTTAAACTTTCATTCGGTTCCGTCTTTTACCCTTTTCATTTCTGAATACAGATGTTCGGGCTGAGACTGAGCATAAACTGCCCCCTTTGCTCAATTTATTTCATTATTAATGAAGAATCATCCCATTTTAAGACACCTGGAGGCATTTCTCATATTCAAAAATGACCGTGTTCAGCAACCCCCAGAGAAAATTCTGTTATATTCTCATCTAATCCCATACGCTAATGTTTTGTCTGCTATTTATTGAAGCAAGGATTGCTGGTTCTCCTCCAATATCTTTTCTCCTCTTCTTCTATTGTGATAGAACCTTCGATTGGCAGACATTTACATGGAGGGTGAGTATAAAGACTGCATTGTTCAGCCTCCCTTGCAGTTAAGTGTGGCCATGTCACAAAGAGTTGGTCAATTGCATGTGATGGGAATGAAGTTTAATTTCTGGGTTGTGTCTTAATGGAAGGGGCATACCCATCATGCCTCCATTTCCCTCCTGCTGTTTGGAATGCGGATGCGGGTGTGAGGGTGTGCCACGTTGGACCAATCAGGTAAGGGCAGTATGCTAAGCAGTATAGAACAGTAAGACTGGAGAAACTTGGATCACTGAGTAACCTCACAGAACAAAACCTCCATCTCGTCTTTGGTACAATCTACTCCTTGACTGTAACATGAAAGAGAAATAAATTTTGACCTTATTTGAAATGCAGTTACTTGGAGTATCTGTAACACGCAGCAAAACCCATGTAATAATAAATGGACTTGTTCTCTGTACCCAAATCTTCTCTTAAAGCCAAATCACACCAATTCTTTTGACTCTCAAAGTAAATCTCTACTTTTCCTTGCCCTCGTGGCTTTCCTATAATTTTTCTCCAGGTACCCTCTATTTTTCTTTTGGGGTGACCCCAGACCTCTCAACATTACAAATTATGATAAAAGGATTAGCTTCCAAACTATGTGTTCTACCCTTTTTTCCTCCCTTCCTTCCTTCCTTCCTTCTTGCCTGCCTGTCTGCAACAAACATTTACTATGCTCCCATTGGGTCTGAGGCACTGGATTGGGCATTGGGACAGGATACTAAGGTGCCACTATGTATCAGTTAAGAGTTCTTAGTTGCCAGCAACGGAAACCTACTCCGGTTCATTTAAAAGAAAAAGAGTATTAAAAGAGCATTGAGTATCATAGTATCACCAGGATGACTGAACAATTAAGATCATGGGTTGTGTAGCTGGGACAACCACCCAAAATCACCCTGCAGAGCTGGTTTGCACACCTTTTGACCAGCACCAAACACTGGACACCTGCACTGTTGACACCACTGGCCCAAGCACTTGGGGCTGCCACCAGTGTCACCACCTCTACTGCCAGCGAGCTTTCCTCACTATTCCCTTCCCTGCTGTCCCCAGCTCCCAATTCACGGTCTGGGGCAGGCACATCTATCTGGTTGTGGTGCCTGCATCACAGATGCAAGACATAGCGTCAGTGGAAGCTGAGAGGGTAGTATCTTGAATTTCCAGCTTGTCGAGTATTAGCAGCTTCTGCATCACAGTAAAGCACAAAAGTGAAGAATTCTGCACAAAGGGAAGAATTCTTATCTCTGCAAACATAAGAACAAGGTTCAAAAGCTGAGTTACCAAAGCTAGTACAAATGTCTACTGTATCTATACTGAAAAAACATAATCTAGTCTCCCTGTACCTATTGGACTGTTAAATTTGAATGGGCCAAGAAGCATGTGTTTTTCAGCTCTAGACCTTTTTAGGAGGTGAAACTCTAAACAGAGATATTTACCTTCTCATTTACAGAAGACTATAATGACTGCTAGAAAAAGTTATCCCTTCTCTTCCCACCTCTGGACCAGTAGAGACGATCCTCAGTATGCCAGATGTTGTGAAAATTTGTAGGGAATTCGAAGGGGCCCTTTCCTAAATTTGGGGAATTCCCCATGATGTAGATCTTAGTGGAAGAGTCTGATCCTTAATTTCAACATCCCTGGAAGTTTGGGCCCACATACATGATCAGATGCTCCTTCCCAAGAAGGAGTTAAATCCCAAGTTAAATCTGGAATGAGTGAAGCAAAGAAGCTGCAATGCTCAAGAATTCATCTCTGCCTTATGCAGTAGACAGGAACGTCCAATATGTGGTGACAATAGCAGGTGTGTCCCCATTCTCTTCTGTCCTGTGGCATGACTTGGGCTCTGACTCTCACTTGAGTCTTTTTTTTTTTTTGAGACAGAGTCTCGCTCTGTTGCCTGGGCTAGAGTGCCATGGCATCAGCCTAGCTCATAGCAACCTCAAACTCCTGGGCTCAAGAGATCCTTCTGCCTCAGCCTTCCGAGTAGCTGGGACTACAGGCATGTGCTGCCATGCCCAGCTAATTTTTTTCTATATATTTTTAGTTGTCCAGCTAATTTCTTCCTGTTTTTAGTAGAGATGGGGGTCTCGCTCTTGCTCAAGCTGGTCTTGAACTCCTAAGCTCAAACGATCCACCCGCCTTGGCCTCCCAGAGTGCTCACTTGAGTCTTGAGCCTAGCCTTTCCGGAAATTCTGTGACTTACTCCAGGATTCTTTGAATAAATTGGTTTTTTGCTTAAATTTGCCAGAATTTCTCTTGCTCACAACTAAGAATGCTACTAACCCACAGATAAGAGCTACCACTACATTTAACCATAATTTTTTTTACAACTGCTTTATTTTAACAATGTATTCACATACGAACCACTAAAAACTACTGGATATTTTTCAGCCCTGACAATCATATTCATATATTTTTCATCTTCACACTACTTAAAGACTAAGACTAGAAGAAAATCTGGAGACTGTCTAGTCCTTCACTGTGGGAAATTGAGACTCAAAGAGGTTATTTCTCATTTCAGCAGATGAATCTCATTTCTGTGGATGGTTTCTGATAACTTCTCCTACTAAATCCAAATCCTTCCAAACTAAGGGCCTGTCTCTTCTCATGCTGAAAATTTATTTTGGAAATGTAATAAGCTACTTCTCTATTCCATTATACAAATACACAAACCACTAAAGCAAATGAGAACGCTGGGCCCAGAACCAATCCTAAGAAAACATCACCAGTTTCGTTTGCTATTCAGCCCAGGTTTGGCACCTGTTTATCAATTTACTCAGCCAAAACTACATTTTCGGAATTTGTTAATGAGCACGTTGCTGGGAAAGATGGAATCCAAAGACTTAAGGAGGCACCTGGTAGGGGAGAAGGCAGTAGCTCACACTTACTTCACAAGATAGGGCTAAAAATAGCAAATCAGTCTTAAAAACCAACGTTCCTTACAGCCCCTCCCCCACACCCCCAATACCACTAATGCACAAGAATGGAGAATTCCCTCTGATTCCACGCACATCCCTGGGTGGTATGTTTACCTTTTGCTTCTCTCCCCAGGACACTGCCTGTGAACAGGATTTCACTCATGGCAATGACTGCTGGGGGGGGATTGCATGCCAGGTGTAGCGGAAATTTGTAGGAAATTTGAAGGGCTACTTTCCTATGTTGGAGGGATTCCCCATCATCCAGGTGTTAGTGGAAGAGTCTGATCCTTGATTATACCATCCCTGGGAGTTTGCACCACGTGCGTAACCCAGTCTTGGCCAATCAGATGCTCCCGGCCAAGACTTTAAACCTGGAGTGAGTGACGCAAAGAAGCCGGAATGGACAAGAAGCGTGGGAGGGGGACGGTTTATGTGTATAAAAAAATGATGGCCTTTGAGTTTGCCTCAAAATGTCCCCAGTTCCTTAGCAAATATGTTAGTCACCCTGAAATATTTTAAATATTTCAAATACCTTTAGTTTTCCTCTCTTTCTTGAGCTGCTCTTAGATACCTCTTCTCTGTAAAGCTGTTCAGTTTGTTAGTGATTTCCTGCTTTTTTATACTTCTGTGTCATCAAGATGAGGCTGTCATGACTAACTTGATACTCATAACCCCAAATGCGTATGTATCTCTCCTATGTTATTTAAGATTAGGTTTAGTTGTAAGAAACAGAAAAACCCTAACTAACCATAGCTTAGAACAAGGTATCAATTTGTTTCTCTCTCACTTAAGCAGAGTCCAGAGGCAGCTTCCCAGGGGCCAGTATGGTGACCCCATAACCATAAACACTCAGACTCCTTCTGTTACTACTCTGCTACTTTAGCACACGCCCTCGTGTTTTAGAAAGGCTGCTGAGTGCCAGCGATCACATCTGCATGGCATCCAGAAGAAGAGATAAAGAACTCTCTCTTTAAGGACACTTTCTAAAAAATTATACACAGTATTTCTTCTTACATCTCATTGGATAAAACACAGTCAAATCTAACTGCAATATGAACTGCGGGATATGGCTCTTGAGTAGCATGCATTGCTATTCCAAATAAATTTGGGAAGAGAGAGAAAACAAATGTCGGGTGGGTAACCAGCAGCTCTTCCACAACTCCCTGGTGTTTTATTTTTCAAATGGATTCTATATTGCTTTCCAGCAGTAGATTTAAGTCAAGTGAAATCAAGAGGATATCTGTAATTAAGGGCCCAGTCATTGGAATCAGACTAGCCTAGTTTCAAACTCACTAAGTGTGTGACTTTGGACAAAATATTTAACTTCTTTGAGGTTCTGTCTCCTCATTGGTAAAATGGAGATAGTGATACCTACTTAATTGTGTTATTAAACAGATTAAATCCTTTTTATATATATTGTGGATTAAAGACAGCTACAAATTCTCTTTCCCATTGAGAAGTGAGGTCTGTGTCCCTTCCTTTTTGAATCTGGGTGAACTCTATGACCATGTTGGCTAGTAGACTACAGCAGAAGTGATGCTGTGGTCCCCACTCAACATTGCTTGATGCTTGAGTATAACTCAGTCATCCTTTGTTGAGTGACCTTCTGAGGGTTAGTACA
The DNA here is from genome assembly GCA_004363605.1 of Indri indri. Taxonomy (NCBI): domain Eukaryota; kingdom Metazoa; phylum Chordata; class Mammalia; order Primates; family Indriidae; genus Indri; species Indri indri. The sequence continues at coordinate 12,044 of RJWJ010022789.1, read as the reverse complement.
AGTTTGAATTATTCTTCTTTTCTCATAATTACTTAGACCAGATTAAGTTTTTAAAAATCCATATTTATACTCTCAATTTCCATTCTTGTCTCTTAGAACACTTGCTTTTGGAAGCCAGCTGCCATCTAAGAAGTATGACTACCCTGAAACCACCATGCTGTGAGAAGCCCAAGCCATGTAGAGACTGTGGCTAAGAAGCACTGAGGTGCCAAACATGTGAGTGAAGAAGCCTCTGGGAACTCTCATCTGGCAGCTGCCCCAGGGGGTGCCATGCAGATCCTGGACAAATTGTCCAGCTAAGATCTTCCCAAATTCCTGACCCACAAAATCACGAGCAGAATAAAATGGTTGTGTGAAGCCAAGTTTGGAGGCCAGTTTGTTATGCAGCAATAGGTAGCCAGAATGATGTACAAAGTATGTGGTAAGGGCTCACCTGTGGTGCTAACCCTGAGCCAGGTGTAGCAGTAAGCACTCCACGGACTCTTCCAAAGTCCTACGGCATGTGGATGTCCCATGTGAAAAATAATGTACGTTAATAAAGAAGCTCATATATCACTCTATTGCAATTTTATACTGTAATTACTTTGATAACAGTAATTAGATTTAATTGGCTTCCTTTATAACGCTGTGCATTTTATTTTACACAATTGAAAACCTTATGCTGAGATAAAGTCCCGAAGACTTTAACTTCCAAAGGAATTCATGACAAAAAGGAATGAGAAAAAAGAAATTAAGAATCCCTGATGAGGATGTCAGAGTCACCAGATGAAAGGATCCTGGGTCCCTGGATAACTGCATGAAGCGGAGTTCTGCACCCCCAGCCCACAGACTTATACTGGACTGTGACATGAGCTTGCAATATACTTGTATTGTGTTCAGCCACTGAGATTTTGGAGTTACAGTATTTAGCCTCTTTTTCCTAGTTCAGTGTCTAATGGAAGAATACATCTATATCCATCCAAGCCTACCAAAAGGAGAAAACACAAGAACAGAAGTTTAGTTATGTTAACATAAAAAGACAAGAGTGACTCTGGAAGATTGTAACCTGTCCCGCAGTGGCCTCAGCCGGGGACCTTGCTGCTCTGGAGTCCCTCCTTAGCCAGGCTCCACTATCGGTCCTAATGCAGACTCCGGAGCTCCTTATCTCTCCCATGCAGCTGACCTCTGACTCCTGCCGGCATCTTCCAGGCTCTCTGAGGGCTGCTATTGCTTAGTGTTGGCCCTCGCTGCCTTCGAGCTCTGGCATCTGCCTCTCCTTGGCTCTAGCCGTCTCCTTGGCTTCACCCTGAACCTCACTCTTGCCCTTGGCCTTAGCTCTCCTGGTCTGGCTCCCACCCAGCAGCCAGAGTGCCCCCTGCTCAACATCGCCTGCTGCTGGACTATACCCCAATCACCTTTGGTTGAGTGACCTTCTGAGGGTTAGTACACCACTAGTTTGAATTATTTTTCCTTTCTCATAATTTCTTCACACAAAGTTAGAAAAATATCCATATTTATACTCTCAACTATTCATGTTATCTATCATATATTACAAGAAAGAAAAAAACTAATATTTGTTGATATTGTAAATAAATAAATATTTATGATACTATATGTTTATTTATACTATCATATAGTATTGATATTATAAATATAGTAAGTCAGCCAATGTGTTAAACACTTTTGCATTTCATTTAATCATGGCCACAATATCCCTTTGAGGGAGGTTTTATAGTTGCACATTTCTAAAGGAAAAAGAAAATGAGGCTCTGTAAGATTACGTTACTGCTTAAGGTCACACAGCTAGTAAGAAGCAGAGCTGGGGGTCTGACCTAGGTTTATTTCATCCCCAAACCCATTATCTTTTCACTCCAAAACATTGACCCTGACCACCCTAAACTGGGCTATGATTATTCAAATAGGCATATAGAGTTCTAATGAGCCTGGGGATAATACAAAGTGTGAATGCACAGGATCCGTTCTGAGCATTAGCATATTTAAAATTTCTCTCAACAACTTGAATCATGGAACAGACACGTGTCCATCATTTGCCAATGACATTAACTTGACCAGTGGTCAAAAATAATGATGATTAAATTTAATAGGGACAAAACTTGAAAATGAAAAGTACAAATGCAAACTTCAGAAGCTAATTCTATGTATTTTGAGGTTCATGGTAGGCAATGAGTTAATTGTGACTCAGCAGAACAACTCTGATGATATATTCTGATGTTGGTGATAGTGTTGAATGTTGTGTTCTTGTGTTTAAAGTATGGCTCCAGGAGTTGACAGCAAAAAGCATGGCATGGAGAAATCATGATGTAATCTTTCCGTCTTTCCAATCTGTTCAGCCTTGGTCAGGACTTCATTGGATTATGTGGCCATTTTGGAGCCACTCATTGTTAAGTGAAGATCTTGGGCATGTTCCAGGGGAAAAGCAACAACAATGATTAGCTTGGGGTGAAGAGCCTTAAGAACAAAGCCCAGGGGACCAGGTTTCCAGAAGCAGAAGAGGTAAGTGATGAGAATTAAAAATTAGCAATTTTGGTCACTATAGTAGAAGTCACATGTGGACCAGAGACCATCTATATCAGCATCACCTGAGCATCTATAATCGGCATCACCTGAGATGCGTGCAAGAGTGTAGATCGGTAGGACAATCCCAAACCTACTAAAACCTGTGGGCACCGGGGAGAGGCAAGCCCCTCCCAAGGATTATGCCCACTGAACTTGAAAAGTTTTGTGCCACTGGTTCTCAGCCTTAGCTGCATATTGGAATCACCCGAAGGCCCACCCCAGAAAAGATCCCCAGGTGATGGTCACATTCTGTCAAGGTTGAGAACCTCTGCTCTGTACTAAAATATAACATATCAGCAAGCAGCTATCCAACTTCCATTGACTAGTTGAGAAATGGGCTTATTCACTCTGTAAAACACTTTAATTAGATAATCCCCTAGCATTGTGAGTCGCTTTTCCAAGGTAAATGTATTTTATTTTTGTAACAGTGATTCGTCTGCTCTGATAATCAGGACCTGAGTCTCAAAGTCACTGTGAACAAAAGTGTTATTGTTTTCTCTGGGTTCTGGCGACTGCACTCTCCCTTTCACTCTGGCTTTTCTCACGAGGTGGCTGTGAGGGCTGACAAATAAAAATAATTGTAGAGTGCTTTTAAACGGTGGTGTGTGTCAAAGAATGACCTGAGCCCCCTGATCTTCATTAAGGTCTTCATCATCTTCAATCCACGTACTAAACCTGGTTATTGGGTTGAAGGGTGTGACTGTAAGTTTATTTGAGAAACATTTGATTAAGCCCCAAGAGAACAGATACCTTCCCTGTTGGGGAAATGTCCTGGTAGTTGTCAAGTAGAGCAGGCAGCTGTTCCATAGCAGAATAGAGGAGATTACTGCTGCTGCTATTAGCCATTTGTGCCTTAGATTAAATTTAAGTCCATTACCAGACATCTTTGCATTCTGAACCTCATTTGATTGTGTAATGATGTTAACTAGACCCTAAAGGTATTCAGCTGAGGTTCTGGTAGAGGTTCTTCCCTTATACTCTTGAAATTATATTTAAGTAGTTGTCTTCTTTCTCTATAGATGCATAGTATTGTACATTACCTTTTTCTAAATTGCGGCAATATACACATAGTATAAAATATAGCATCTTAACCATTTTAAGTGTACAATTGAATAGTGTGAAACCAATCTCCAGATTTCATCTTGCAAAACTGAAACTCTGTGCCCATTAACTCTCCATTTCCCCTCCCCAAGCTGTGCATTATCTTTTAAACATGAGAGCTACCAGTTTAATTTACTCTTTAAAAAGTTTCCTAAAATGTATTGGCCTACAGAGTTTTACTCCGGCATTAGCCACTTTTGCCAATCCAGTCTTACTTACATCAAAATACTTTATTTTTCCTTCGTGGGTCCACATGTCACTGGGCTAAGACAATATATATTCCAAAAGCAAGAACATTCTGATTTTCTTTACTTAAAATGTCCAACCTTTTAAAAAAGGTTAAAATTGGAATATTATAAACTGAATTTCTCTTGAGTAAAAATTTAAAACTTTGACAATACCTCTTCTAGAGAAATAGTACCTCTCAAATATTGTGGTGGGAGAGAAAATGGATTCAACAGATAATATCTACCAAATTTTTAAATGTAAACATTTTTCACAGCTGTTCAATAGCTAAGTATTCATAGATACACTCACAAAAATTAGAAACAACTTAAATGTTAATCAACAGAGGACTCATTGTATATTTGTAGTATACTATGTAATAAAATATTTTATAGCTGTTAAAAATAATCTATAAAAATGAAGTCTTTAAAAAATGATGTGATAGCTTTGTGTATGCTAATATGAGAAGATTTATAAATATATTATTAAATGAAAAAAAATCAATGTACATAGCATGCCCTTTTGTTGAAAAACAATCTTAATTGTATACATATATATCTATACATACACATACGTATACAGAGACAAACATACATACATAGATATATGCTGGTATCTTGGGATATATTCTCTTTAATAGAAGGACAAACAGGTGAAATAGGTCAGTCATTAGGAGTGATAGGGGGAGGAGAGGAACATCTTTTTTCATTTATGCATCCTAATGCTATTTGAATTTTTTAAAACATGCACTTGCATTACTTTTAAATTTTTATTTGTCAACAGGGTTATCTAGTCAATAGGATTATGAGCCATTTACATTTTATTCTTTATAATTTTCTCTCTATATAAAAAAGTACATTTTAAAAGAAAATCTCTGTCCATTTGAAAAAACAAAACATGAAATTTTATTTTATGCCTTAGACAATTGAGCAAATAATTACTTTCATGACTAGTTTAGGTCATATAATTTTACTTGGTCTGCATCTCTGCAATTGAAAACCAAACCAAACAAAAAAATCTGCTTTATTGTCTTTTTTGACAAGAAAATAAATGAAATTTACTAAAAATCGCCTCAGGGTTCTCCTTGGTGCTCTTTCCTACAGTCTTTGTAGAAGCTTTGTAAATTTTTTTGTTTGTTTGTTTGAAGCTTTAGTGCAGGATTCATCATTTTCTATAGATTTTGCTTGGACAGTTTTGCTTGAAGATTCTGTCATTCCATTGGATAAAATATACCATCTATGAATCCCTCAGGATCTGAGACACTGGAAGGTTCTATCTTGTAATAAGATTGCTTCTTTTTTTCCTCCAGTCCTGGGAGTTAAAGTTTGTTGCAAGAGAAAATATTCTGCTTTTCTCAGGTTAAAGAGACAGTTGTAATATCCGTATTCTGACACTCAGTGCAGTAGAACAAGAGGTCTTCCCACCTTTGGGAACAAGCTCAAGCTTTCCATATAAATCATGTTCCAAAAGTTAGAGAAGAAAATGTCTCCTTTTTTCCATTTAATGGAAGGACACGTGATATTAATTTTCTGATTACTGTAGTTAACATAATGTTATCTAGTGATTAGCTCTGGGCATGAATAAACACATTGAGCAGTTATACAATTCAAAGCTGTGATATAAGTCAACAAATAAACCACACTGTTGTAACAAACCAGTTCTTAACGGCTTTTTAAAGCTGTTTTTGCATAAAATGTATCACTTTAAACAACAATAAGCAAAACCCAATTCACTTTCAGTTAACGGAGTGTTAGAGTTACAAAGAACCCAAACTACGTCGTATAATTTAAAATGGTGTTCCTAATTGAACTCACCCCTACTATGTCCCAGCATAAAAATGTAGAATGTACTTATTTAGAATTGAGTAACGCTCATTGGAAAATAAATTTCTGGCAAATGTACAAACTATGTGTGGTTCCCATAGAATTAAACAAAAATAGATCTGGTTCAAAATAACAATAAAAATCCCCTGGGTCTGACTAATAAAAGATGGCTGGCACAATTTGAATTCCATTGCAAAGGCTAAAGTAAAAGTTTAAAACGTGGTAGAAAGTAGAATCATTTATCATTCTTTGTAACTGCGGCAGCCATCTTAGAACTACCCTGGGAGACTATGGCTTCGCATAAGAATTCAGGCTACTTACTGACCCTATGGAGAAAACAAAGGTTGCTTCTTCTTCTGTATTTTAGGGTTTTAAAAAAACCAACAGTGGGCCAGCCAGATACCACCATCATTAGGCACTATGATGATTACAGAAGAAGCATACTTTAGGTTCAACTTCTTGTTTAATTTGTGCTAACGGTCCTAAAATGTCATCACATTTATCAGAAGTTTTTTTCTTGCTCTCAGATCCTAAAATAAAGAATGATATGATCAGAATATATTGTTCTTTAAATTTTTCACATAAGGATGAAAGCAATCACATTGTAAAATCTTAAATTTACTTCATATATTAAAATATAGCATATTCCCAAACTACTTCCATTTTTGTGTAATTTTTACTCTTTTTAATAAAAGCAGTTGATTTAAAAACCATAGCTAAATGGTTATGCAATTTTTATATCTTCGTAAGAATTTTTATATAAAAAGTCAGTAATCAGAAAAAAATCTTTTATTTAGAATATGTCTTGGAAAATATAGCCATTTTAAATATAGTAAAGTATAGTAAAGATTCCAACATGCCTATCTATTCTCAGAGAAGAGTCTCCTACGAGACATTCAAAGTCAATGGTTTCAGTAGATGGAAGGCATGAAATGCAAACCATTTGTGTGTATGCGCAAATATTAGCTAACTGGTATGCCCTTGAGAATGATTGCATGGAGTTCTTCCCCACTCCCCGACCCTTTGTAAAGAAGAGAGAGAGAGAGAGAGAAAAGCAGTTATAAAGTCAGGTGACCAGGTCAGTACGAGCCCCCAGCAGACTGCAGAGTAATTCCGCACAAGGTTCCTACCTTCCCACCTCAATGGCCTTTCAGTGGCCACGAAGGTATCACAGTCATGGCTGATATCAGGGAAATCGTCTCTCCAAAAGTGTCAAAATTGTTTGGACATCACTGCAATGTGTTTTTAGAGTGGCATTGCTACTGAGATGCAATGTGGCAGAGTAGAAAGAATATGGATCTTGGTATTAGACAGACTTAAATTCAATCTCTGGAGTCCACCTTTTACCAGCCATATCACCTTGTGCATGTTACTTTATCTGTCGAAACCTCAGTCTCTGCATCTGATAAAAAACAAAGGGTAATAACTACACACAGAATTTTGGAGGGGAGAATCTTAGTGAGGTTAGGCTGCTATAACAAATACCACAGACTGGGTGCTTAAACAACATTTATTTCTCACAATTCTGGAGACTTGAAAGTCTAAGGTCAAGGCACCAGCAGATTCAATGTCTGGTGAGGATCCTCTTCCAGGTTTGCCTATAGCCACCTTCTTGCTGTATCCTCACGTGATAGAGAGAGAGAGAGAGAGAGATCAAGAGAGAGAACCCGTCTCTCTCATGTCTCTTACTTATAAAGGCACTAATCCCATTCATGAGGGCTCCATCCTCATGGCCTAATTATCTCCCAAAGACCCCACCTCCTAATATCATCACATTACTAATTAGGGCTTCAGCATGTAAATGGGGGGGGTGGGGGGGGACAAACATTCAATCCATAGCAGGAAATAAATGAGATAGCATTTTTAATACGTCTTGAATTCAGTAGACTCAAAACATTGAAGCTATTACTATCACTGTCATTACTGTCAGAACAATTTCCTTCTCTAATTCTCACACTCAGCGTTATTCTTAAGTCCCTTATGACACTAGCACTGTGGTTAGAAATCTGTCTCCCCTGTTAGGTTAGAAGGGTCTTGAGGGCAAAGATCTTGTCAACTTCATCTGCATATTCCTCCTTCTAGCCTGGTTTTCTGTGTGCTGAACTCAACTGAATATATCTGAGCCTAATAATGCTTATTTGAACTGTTTCCATTTGAAATGACTAAAAATGTGCCAGTATTTCAAAGAGCCTCAATTCACCTCCAAAAATGCTTGTGAAATATATTTCAACACCCATGGCCAACGCCAAGACATACTGGCAACGTCAATACGCGGAGCAATACCTTACTGCTGCTTACTGGTATTTATCAGGAAATAGGTTACTGCTTCTAGGCATTTGTTTTCATTTGAAATTTTCCTATGAAATATGTGGTGCACAAGTATCATCACCTTCATTACAGAGGCAAAGAAGGTGAGAAAAAGAAGGTTAGTAAGTGTCTCACTGAAAGTTCGTTGTTCAATCAAGAGCGACATTGGCACAGAACTTTCTTCTACAATTCTCCCCCACTTGAAACAGAATATTTCCATCTCAAAATTAAGCACTGGTGTACATTTAGGGCCTAACCGAATAGTTGACTAAATAACAGCTACTATTATTGTTGTTACTGTCAACATACTTTCCTTCTCCTGTTAGAATTATGTCCTTCTTTTTGTTCCAAAAATATTTCGTTCAAATGTCTCTCATGGTGCTTATTGTAAACCATATTCCCTCAAAAACAATGTGACGTTTAATTTTTCCACCTGATGTACTGAAGTGTCATTTACACAGTAGGACGATATCATTAGAAAGCCCAGGTGTCCTCGATTGGCAGATTTGTCAGGGAAATAGAGAAAGGAATGTGCAGATCGCTCCTAGTGTTTTGTGGTTGGAGTCAGGGGGCTTCCTCTGATGTTAGTCCTCAAGCTTAATGAGGATGCAAAGTGAGACAAATAAGTCCATGATATACAAGGAGAAAAGCTTACTATTAAGAGAGTCTTGCATTTTCTGAATAAACGGAAGGAGAGCAGTTTCATATTTAATGTTGCATTGGTATTTCTTACTATAATCTATTGCAACTATGTAATAAAAAGTTCCTTTTGCTTTCTTTATAACAATCATCTTGAGAAAAGACAGAGACCCTCTCAGCAACTGGCCCCTCTCCCGAGTATGATGCCTCCACCCCCTTCAAGGACAGGCTTCGGCTTGAAAAACAGTTGTGTAACTGCCATAAAGTCACCTTGGACCCAACCCTTGAGGGAGTGCCAGATGAGATGTTAGGAAATTCCTCCTCTGCTCAGCCCTTTCTCCTGACACACGACACAGACATCCAACTATGATTTCTGAAGGAGCTGTGAGAGAGATGCATACCATGTTAGCGGGAACCCATCAGGGTCTGCCTCGCTAAGGGGCAGAGAGACAGCTGGGCAGGATATAGACAACGTTCTCCTCGCTGCCCCAGATACCTCCCCACCAGGCTAGCCGATGCTTGCGATTCTATATGTAGAGTTTCATTCCTTAGTTCCCTAATGAAAATACTCCTGAGAAAGAAAACACATGGCACCTTTATTTGTTATTTGTTCTTTCTGCTTCTTCGGAGAAAGGAGTTGATCAAATTCTGTCTTGACAGCAGCTTAAAAGGGAATAAGGACTATCGGGTAAGGAGAAAACACAGGAGGAAAAATCACTAGCTAGTTTCTCTTGGGCCATGTGGAGTAGCTAGGTCTCTCTGTCCTGGAAACATACGCACCATTGAGAGGACAGTCAAGAATCCCAGAGCTAGTCCTTTAGAGCAAATGGTGTGTTAGCGAGCTGTGGAGATGAAATGTCATTTCTGCAAGTCCCCCATAACTGACTTGTCTTTTCCTCAAGATTCTGATATAATGACTCACATCCTAGAAGCTTTGGAAAGATATCCCTATGAGATGTTTTAAATTCTCAGTGTGGTCATTCTATCTAAAATAAGAGTGCAAGCTGCTTTTGCTTCTTCGCAAACAGAAACCAGTTCATCTTCCATAACATTGTTCAACTGTTCTTAAGAAAGTTTGCTGATAAACCCTTCAGAGCTGCTATTTTCCTCTCCTTCCAGTAGATGAAGGGCTTCAAGGCCCAGAACTACAGGCTGGCTCACTTCTCCCCATCATTATCAGGGCAACCGCGGCAGCAGCTACAATGGTGGCAGCTTCAATGGCCCTCCCTATCTCTGCCCCTCTTTCCCTAATTCTAAACTTGCATGTGGTCATCCTTTGACTTTCAGAGACAGCTATGGGAACATGACAGCTCAAGCCATTATTTACTCATTCAATGATACTCGAAGCAAGGGAGGGGAAAAAAGCATTGCAATAGTTCCATGATATTTGAAATTTCCATGCAGCTATGTGAGAAAGGCCATAGAAATGGAGCTGATACACACTTTTTAAAAATTCCTGGCTATTTATCCATTGTTGGGAGTGAAAAAAAAATAAGAATCCAGTTTATGTTTGAATAGTGGTCTAGGTGAGATGTTCTGGGTTATAATTTTTGGCCAAAATATTTTTCTCGTTTTGCCCAATACTTGTATGTAAACTAAGTTGACGTAGTTCACAGGACAGCTGGAGCCTTTTGTCTAGCTCTTAGACATGATCTAGAACTGACCTCCCTTTTCCACGGGAACCAAAGAATGAAATGAATAATATGCAACCTGACAGCCTCGTGCCACCACGGGGAAGGTGGCCACCCAAGAACCCTGTGTGACTCCAGCCCTGCCTCCTCAGCGCTCCTTTTGGGTTCCTGTACCTTGGCTCCTGGTAAGACCTCTCCAACATCACCCAGCTTAGTCTCCCTGAAATAGTCACTTGAATGTATCACCCCGCTAGCTCTACAGACTCCAAGAGCTTTATAGACATTTTCTTATTCAGCCGATAGCACCTCTAATAGACCCACAGGAAACATAGTTCCATTATTACAGCAAAGAAAATTAGGTGCACCTAACCTAAAATATTTGCGCGCAGCAAGCTGATAAAGCTACCGAGACAAGGGATCAAAGCCTAATCCATTAAAATATAATTACCTCATTGCTTGAGGACCCAAGATCTGTGTGGTGTGCTGTGGCGGTAAAAGTATGGGTAAATGCTACAAAGTGAATGGAAAAAAGTACTTTAACCTTTCTAATAAAATTCTGCAAGCATTAGATTGTCACAATTAGAATCAGTTGTCTTTTCCAAATTTAGGTGACCTTTTTTAAGTGGAGCAGCTGCAGTCTAATTAAACACAAAGAAGTCGAGGTTTCACTTAAGAACCAATTTCTGAGTTCAAAGATTATTCCAGTGCCAAAGCCCTGCTTACTTTTAACTAAAAAAATAATTAATAGAAGATATTTTTAAATGTTGGATATGCACACTGAAGCATTGATATATTCTCACAATGTGTATCTTCAGTGATTTTATTAGCTACTTTTAGATGTCAAAGAAGTATAAAAAACTTGAAAAATAAAGTCATTGGTAATGAATGCTGCAATCAGTTTTGCATGGCAGAACAAGTTGCCAGATTATAAAAGGAGATAAAAATGTTCACTACCAGATTGTACCTTTCATTTACGACCTAAGGGAGGGGTGGGGATCAACAACTGGCTTTATAGCCAAGGTCAATTTAACGCCAAAATTTCCGCAGAGCGGATTAGCATAAGAAGATCTGAGAAGGATCCAGCATGTTCTTTTCCCTAACCTGACAGAAGCAAATGAAAGAATCTCTTCAGGCCTCGTGTGTCCCCGTTTGCCACAATGCCTCACAATAAGGAGGTTTTAGGCACTTAAAAATAATGATAACAATTCTTACACGTCTATGGAGCTTAAAGGGTTTTCAAAGCACTTCCACATCCATTCTCGTTTTGCCCTCACCTGGCCTTAGGGACCACTGTCTCCATTTTCCAAAAGCGGACACAACTCGGTCTCTGTGAAAACCAGACTGCAACTACTCTCCAACACCATGGGATGCCCCATGTGGAGATACAAGCCAGAATTTGGGGCAGTCGGAGGAAAAATACCAGTGGGCCTCAAAGGCCGAGAGCAGAGCTGCTGCTTGGTGACAAGAATCACCAGCAGGAGGCTGTCATGGGGGTGGATAATCTACTGGGTGGGGATTAAGGACAGGATTCTGTGTGATCACCTGTGCCATTCTTGTCCCCAAAGCCTCCTCTACAGGCCGAGTCACCACATCAGATTAAGCAGAATGTGCGCTGTTATAAAATGGACCGGGCAAGGGATGCAAACAGCCCAGCTTCACACCCCTACCCGCGCAGCGCACACTCAGACCCGCTGCGGAGTGTGTCATGCAGCAGTCATCGTGTCTCATATCGGATCAGTTGCAGTACACAGACCCACCATGA
>RJWJ010022788.1:0-26852 GCA_004363605.1 Indri indri | reverse complement strand
CTAAAAATATATAGAGAAAAAAATTAGCCGGGCATGGTGGCACATGCCTGTAGTCCCAGCCAGTCGGGAGGCTGAGACAGTAGGATTGCTCGAGCCCAGGAGTTCGAGGTTGCTGTGAGCTAGGCTGACGCCACGGCACTCGCCCCAGGCAAGAGAGTGAGACTCTGTCTCAAAAAAAAAAAAAAAAAAAAAAAAAAATGTGAATTGAGGTAGGCTTTGGTGCTAGAGTGGGTTGGGGTCAGATTGTGAAAAGCTCCATATATCAGGCTATAGAATTTAGCCTTGACTCTGAGATAGTGGATCTGTTGAAAAATCATGGTTCTTGAAAAGCAACAAACGACATAGAAATGTGACTCAAATGGCAGTGAACTGGCGGGAGAAAGACTAATATGAGAAAACCCAAGAGCTTTTACTGTGGAAATGGAAAGTATGGATCCTATAGAAATTTGAAAGCTCAAATTAGTAAAATTTAGTAATGAATAAATGTGAGAGGTAAAGTAGAAAGAGTAGACTGGGTAATTGGGTGAGTGATGGTGATGCTATAAATGCAAATAGGAAATTCAGGAGAAGGAATGAATTTTGATGAGAGAAGGAAAATGCTGAGTGTAGTTTTAGACATGTTAAATTACAGGTGACGATAATCAAGGTAGAGATGCCATTTAGGTGTTTTAGATATATGGGTCAGAAGGTAAGGAGAGAAGTGACGATTTAACTTGGCAATTGTCAATAGCCAGCTGATTGTCAAATATGGAAAGAATGAGATTGCTCAGGAAACGGGTATAGAGTGAAAAGAAGAGTGGCCTCAGAAGTATACTCAGAGAGAAAGAATCAATATTTAAAAGGTAGATAAAGTAGCAGCAGCAAGGATACGGAATAGGAGTAGTCACAGGTCTTGCAAGGAGAACCAAGATAGTATGGTATGGTATCAAGGAAACCCTAGGTGTAGAGAATTTTAAGGAGGAGGAAGAAATGATGAATAAATGACAGATGCTCTGAAGATGTCATGTATAATGAGGACTAAAAATAGACTCCTGGATTTGATAATTAGGATAATAACTTTAACACATAGTAGAATTGTGGGGGGCCAAAGTCAGTTTGATGTATGTATATCCCAAAGTCATATGCTGTTTAAACCTGATGTAGTCCAGTTTATTTCATTTCTTTTTAGAAGCTCAATATGACCTGTAATTCGTGGCTTGTGGGAAATGGAAAGTGGAGTCAGAGGCAACTTCAAAATTGCAAACCTGAAGGTTTGGGGTACTTATGATGCTGTGACTTAAATAGGAAGATTGAAAATGATTGTCTTTTAAAATTACTTACTTGTCTTTGTGTACTTGGAAGAGAATGGGGTTTATTTTATAGCCATCCAAATGGAGACTTTGAAACATGGGATAGGTAGGGAGGCAGTACAAAGACTTTTAGGAGTCATTAGAGTAGATGGAACTATACATTGTGTATGTGCCTTCAGGAAGTCGGCATAGAGACAGAAAAGAGGACCAAGGTCCATGCTTTGGGGAACACCATTGCTAAGAGGATGGAAAAGAAAAGCAACCACAGAAGAAGGGTTTGGAGAGTTTGCATGAGATACTAATTTCTCCCCAATAGCCATTTTTCTCTTCAATGGTGACAGAAGCCCTGATTTTGGCTAGTTATGTGGACACACCGAAGAGAGACTGCTTTCATGTTTCTAATAGTTATAAACATATGAATGAGTTCTAGCCATTTGGATGAAAGTGGAAATGATGAACGCAGTATTCCAAAAGTATTCTTAAAGAATGAGGGTATGCCTTCCTAGCTTTTCTTTTTCCCGAGACTGACATTCTAATATTAATGTAAAGGCTGGTGCTCCAGCAGCCATCTTGGACCAAGTAGATAAGGGCCCAAACCCTAGGGATATCAGCAAAAATTTAGAAAGAACCTGAGTCCCTAATGACTTACAGTGGGATTGTTATAGTGGACGCGGATAGCTGCCTTCTGAATTTATCTATTTTTAACATGAGAGACTATAATCCTGTATGTTTAAACTGCTGGAAATCTCAGTTTTTGTTTCATGTACGTAATCTAAATCCAGATAACACAGAGAGGAGATCAGAATTGAGAGTCATAGAAAGTGAGGGAATATTTCTGTCAGGTGTGGCAGATAGAGATCGGTGAGATGAGGAGTTAATGAAGAGCTTTGCATTTCATAAAATGTTAGACTTGCAAGTTAACTGTACAGGTCATCTATTTCTATCTAATTTATGGATAAGGAGGAACCAGTGAACCCCCCAACACCCAATCCCCAGTTGTTACTTGTGAATAATTACACAACTATTGAGTGGCAAACCATGGCCTAGTTGTTTTCTCACACCCGTGCTCTGGTATATCATGCTATCTTTTGAGAATTGCTATCAAGGATAGCTTTACTTTGAATTGTTTCAGCTGGAATGTTGTGTTGTGAATGAAATTGCAGAACTTTAGCAGGATAAAAGACAGGAAGTGAAGGCAGCAGATTAAGACCATTTGTTTGAGTGATCTGATTTTGAGAGGTAAGAATATCTGATTGGAAAATTTTGAAAGCTTTTTCTTTAGAGTAAAATGACTTATGTTTTGTATCCCAGAGTTGTATGGCTTATTGGGGTTCAATAAGACATGTTTGTTGAATTGTAGAAATAGTAATGTCCACGGAGAGTTTTAAAAAGTGTATAGAATAGATGTGAGCATAAATGAAGGCAGAATAATGGAAAGTAATGGAATGAGAGCAATTGATGCTGAAGTGGGTGGGGCTGGATAGATACAGGAATAAAGTTTCTTAGGATTTGGGGGATCTCAAGCACATGTATTCAGAATGGAAATACATCAGTCCAGCCCTGATTCCTCCCCTCTAAAGAGTGTGCACTTTGGAAAATAAAATTGCCTTCCATTAGTCTTGGAGATACAGATTGAATATCTGTAATCTGTAAATCTGAAATCCAAAATGCTCTGAAATCTGAAACTTTTTGAGCACTGATGTGACACTCAAAGGAAATGCATTTTGGATTTAGGATTTTTGGATTAGGATGCTCAATCAGTAAATATAATGCAAATATTCCAAAATCTAAAAAAAAATCTGAAATGTGAAACCCTTCTGGTCCCAAGCATTTCAGATAAGGGATGCTAAACCTGTAGTCTATAATGATATACATTAAAAATGTCACTAATCAGCTGTGAAGACATTGTGGGAGGTGACAAGTCATGTAGTTATTCATAGAACTGGAAATCTATAGATGAATTTAGCACTAATGGACAGGGAGGTATTAGGAAAAGATAGTGGTGATGTGTGCTAAGAAATTTCAGGGTAAGCTTTTAAATTTTAGGGACTACTATCTAAATAGTGAATTCTAAGAAACCTAACCTCTGGAAATAACTTTTTGAGCAGCAGTTTTTTTCCCAGTTGTAGATTAATTTATATATTATAGGCCCCAATATGATGAAGATCATTTTTATTAAAAGCTATTATAAAAGTGAAGTCATTGATCAAAATCATTGTGTTGCTGAAATAGTACTTCTTAATATAAAAACATTTGTCATGGTCAAAACTGAGATCATTAAATATTGCAAGATTTAATGCCTTGTTATTGCTGAGCTCTAGCAATGTTTTGGGTTATAAAATTATTTATGAAGGGTTATTCATTTAAAATTCTTAAATATAATTTATATTGTGAAGGAAAATATAACTTATCAATGTCTTCATCATAGAATTTTTCAGAAATTTTTTTTTCTGTTATGTCTGTAAGTTTCTATTGTTTTCCTAAAAAAAATGAAAAAATAATTTTGCATAGGGAAATAGTTCATATAACTGCTTAAATTTAAATGAATTTCAAACAGGTTAGATTTTTTTATTGTGTACATTTCTGCAGGTACTGATTGTTCTGGAATGTAGAAATAAAAAGATTGTTAACTAAGAAGAGAAAAGGAAAAAAGTTGTGTTTTAAGGGAAAATTAACACTATTATAGGGAAGTATCAGAGAAGTAACCTCACTTTTTCTTTTTCTTTTTTTTTTAGAGACAGTCTTGCTCTGTTGACCAGACTGGAGTACAGTAGTGTGATCATAGTTCACTGCAGCTTCAAACTTCTGGGCTTGAGTGATCCTCCCACCTTACTCTCCTGAATAGCAGGGACCACGCCACCACACCTGGCTAATTTTTTAATTTTTTTGTAGAGATGGCATATTGCTATGTTGCCCAGGCTGGTTTCAAACTCCTGGCCTCAATTGATCCTCCACCCTTGGCCTCCCCAAGTGCTGGGATTACCAGAGTGAGCCATCTCACCTGGCCAATTCTCACTTTTTAAAATGTCTTAACAATAGTACTTAGTGTTATATTGTGTAACAGCTACAGGTTAGCTCTCCAACTCTGTACATTTCTTGGGGCTGCCGTAACAAATTATGACAAAGTTGGTGGCTTAAAACAACAGATATAGCCAGGCGCGGTGGTTCACATCTGTAATCCTAGCACTTTGGGAGGCTGAGGTGAAAGGATTGCTTGAGGCCAGTAGTTCAAGACCAGCCTGGGCAACATAGCAACACAACATCTCTACAAAAAAGAAAAAACAAAAAATCTAGCCAGGCATGGTTGAGCAGTCGTGTAGTCCTAGCTACTTGGGAGGCTGAAGCAGGAGGATTGCTTGAGCCCAGGAGTTTGAGGTTGCAGTGAGCTATGATCACACCATTGTACCTCTCCAGCCTGGGCAACAGAGCAAAACCCCATCTCTTAAACAAAAAAGAGGCTGGGCGCGGTGGCTCACGCCTGTAATCCTAGCACTCTGGGAGGCCGAGGCAGGCGGGCGGATCGTTTGAGCTCAGGAGTTCGAAACCAGCCTGAGCAAGAGCGAGACCCCGTCTCTACCAAAAATAGAAAGAAATTAATCGGACAACTAAAAATATATATAGAAAAAATTAGCCAGGCATGGTGGCGCATGCCTGTAGTCCCAGCTACTCAGGAGGCTGAGGCAGAAGGATCGCTTGAGTCCAGGAGTTGGAGGTTGCTGTGAGCTAGAATGACGCCAGGGCACTCTAGCCCGGGCAACACAGTGAGAGACTCTGTCTCAAAAAAAAAAAAAAAAAAAAAAAGAAAAAGAAAACTGTGCACAAAGCTATATGTATATGTGTCTTGCAAGGAATTCTGAATTTTTTACAGCATATTATTCACCCAAGTATTTAGAGTAGATACTGTTTTAATTTGTAAGGTTGTGGGAATGATTTTCTTAAAAATATATTTGGCTTTGGAATTTATACATCTATTACAAAATTATTTTCTAAAAATTAAGTCTATTTAGACTGTTCTATCTAAATTTCCTGTTATTTACAAACAACTATTATTATAAAAACTACATGAACCATTCTGTTTGTAGTGGGATGAACAGTGTCCTCCAAAAATTCATATCCACCAGAATCTCAAAATGTGACCTTATCTGGAAATAAGGTCTTCGCAGATATAATTAGTTAAGGATCTTGAGATGAAATTGCCCTGGATTTAGGATGGGCCCTAAATCCAATGACTAGTGTCTATAGGAGAAAGGAGAGGGAGATTTGGACAAAGAATACCAGAGAAGGAGGCCAAGTGAAAAGAGAGGAAGAGATGAGAGTTATGTTGCCACAGATCAAAGAACACCTGGGGCCACCAGAAGCTGGAAGAGGGCAAGGAAGGATTTCTTCCCCAGAGTTTTCAGAGGAAGTGTGACCTTCCTGGGACCTTAATTTCAGCTAACCTCCAGAATTATAAGAGAATAGTGTCTGGGATTGATTGATTGATCAATCAATCAAACAATCAATTAGCCAGCCACACCTGGCTAATTTTTAAAAATTTTTTGTGGAGACAGGGTCTGGATATTGCCCAGGCTGATCTCTAAGTCTTAGGCTCTAGCGATCCTCCTGCCTTGACCTCCCCAGCTGCTGATATTATAGGCGTGAGCCAGTGCGCCCAGCCGTGGTTTTCAAAAGGTTTATATTTGTATATGTTCTTTGTTTTAACTTCGACTTACTGGTGCCACCCTTTCTCTCCATGTTATTATGCTGGTATAGGGATCTAGTGTCACAGCCTACATTTATTTCATTAGGTACTTGCTTTACAGGCAGAGACTATCAGATCGAATCTTCATTCATTTAAAAAGAAATTGAGTGTTTTCACAGTAACTCATTCACTCTTCATAGTAACACAGCAACTTATCCTTGAAGGTGAATAAAGGCTTAATAATTTGCCATGTTTACACAGATCATAAATGGGATTAAATGGGACTTGAACCCAGTTTCCTGAGTTTAAATCAAAACTTTTTTCTATAAATACATTGTAGGGACCGAGGGTTGGAAAACAATGAGAGAAAGGAATATGGAAGGGATTTTCAGGTGAGGGAACAGTAAGTAGTGGCAAAGGCACTGAAGTGATAAACCACGAGTAGATCTTCAATTTGATTAGAATATTAGGACCAGAAGAGGGGAACTGATAAGTAATAAATGAAAATTGTATTAGAGCAACTAAAACAGATTTTTTTTCAACTATTTTCATAGGCCAGTCACTCTTCATTGTGTTTTCTTGTCCTTCTGCACTTCCTCTCTGTATTTGAAATTCTTGATATTTTGGTAGCTAGCCATGAAAAAATCAATACAAATAAAACAAAGCCTGTTACACAGGATGAAGCTTCAAAAATGTTTCTACAGACCTTTGGTAGTCAGGAACATGAACCTACTTTTGAAAATGCTTTTGAAAATATTTTTCTATTGCAAAGCATGGATGCTGTTTTTTGGTATAACAGTAAGTTCAGACTCCTAATTATGGTAAAAAACATTTTTTCCCCTTATCAGCAAGATCCTTTGTAGACAGTAAGAGAGTATACAAATTGACCACTGTTAAAAGATCATCAGTTATAATCTCAGAAAAAAGTGCATCTTTTCAAGCTTCTTGAATTTAATGCTTTGATTTTGACTATGATCAAAACTTGAGAGAATTTTCAAGTTAAAGAGAATTTTCAAGTTTTGAAAACTAAAGTACGTTGTTATCTGTACTATTATGAATACTATGTAAATTCAGAGACAGCAATGAGACATCACATTGTTTTCCACACTCTTTTTTTTTTTTTTTTTTTTTTTTTTGAGACAGAGTCTCACTCTCTTGCCTGGGGTGAGTGCCGTGGCGTCAGCCCAGCTCACAGCAACCTCAAACTCCTGGGCTCAAGCAATCCCACTGTCTCAGCCTCCCGAGCAGCTGGGACCACAGGCATGCGCCACCATGCCTGGCTGATTTTTTTCTATATATATGTTTTTAGCTGTCCAATTAATTTTCTTTCTATTTTTGGTAGAGATGGGGTCTCGCTCTTGCTCAGGCTGGTCTCGAACTCCTGAGCTCAGAACGATCCGCCCACCTCGGCCTCCCAGAGTGCTAGGATTACAGGCGTGAGCCACCGCGCCCGGCCTGTTTTCCACACTCTTAAACGTTGACTTAAGTTACTTTGTGGACCTTCACTGGTACACATAATTAAAATGGATAGAGCCTATAGAATTTTATTTTGTGTTAAAATATTATTTTGAAACACTGAATTTTTAAAGTATTACCCCAAGAAACAATTTTTGTTTTACCTTTTCTAGTGTATTGTTTGTTTTGTTTTGAGATTCTGTTGCAACCTTGGAACTAAGGAAGCTTGGAAGCGTTTTTTTTTTTTTTTTAAATGAAAGACTGTTAAACCTCAGGATAAAAGTTAATGAAAAGTCACATAAGTAAAAAGTAATTTTTAGTTTTCTAATGTATATATTTTACCTTAGAAATGAAGAACATGGAAATTAAAACAATGTTCAGTACACCCAACAAATAACTTAAAATATTTTAGTTTTAAATTGTGTAAGTATGGAATCATGGGGAGGTGGGCATCCTACCCATCAAGATACCCCAACAGAGAATAAAATATCTTTTTTGGTCTTGAAATCAAAGGTATTACTACTAAAGATTTTAAAAGCCTTGTGCTTTTATAACTACAAGCAGAAATGGGGCAACACCTTGAGAAAAGCGCTTTCATAGGAAGCAGGTATTTTAGACTGATAGTCTGGGGTGTCTCTCCCTCTCCCTCTCTCCCTCTCCCCCTCCCTCCCTCCCTCCCTCCCTACCCCCCCTTCCCCTTTCTCCCTCCCTCTCTCCCCCCTTGTCTCCTTTCTCTGCAAACTGTGTTTTGTTTTACTTACATCTTGACTTTACCTGCTTGTAGACTTGGTTTCTGAATGATCCTTTCTGCACAGCTTTTGAATTGTGTGTCCGTGTGATTTAGAAATTCCGCTCATCTATATTTCTACCCAGTGTTGACTCATAACTGCAGTGGTTCTGCTGCACATTCCTGGCACGTGTTTCCGCACATTCATCTGCGTGTTGCTTCTACTGACCTGTCTATTAGAAACTGTTTTACTTACTATAGTAATACATACTTGTTATAAACATTTTAAACATCACAGAAACTTGCTGACTCTTGACTATAGTACCTATATCTTCAGACCTTTTCACAGTGAATTTGGTTCTAGGTACCTGTACAGAAACTTCGTAGTTCTCTTGATAAAATGAAACCCCAGGTCTCCAAGCTTGGCAATGAAAAGAAATTTCCACATGGAAAAGGTTGGCTTGAATTCAAAGCTCCAGTTTTTCTGTTTCTCCAGTGATCTCATGGAGTGCCACTTTTTCTTAACATCCTGGCCCAACTGACTCCCACCACCAAATCATTTATCCCTTCATTTGGTGAGGCACAGCTGCAACATTGAAGTGAAACTTTTCTAAAGGCTAAGAACAAAAAGGCAGTGAAACCAGAGAGTAATTTTAAAGTTAGTTGTCTGGTTTGCAAGGTAAAGTTTACTCCTTTTCAGTCTGTGGTCTCCTAAAGGGATACCATCCTGCCTAGTTTTTGGTCTGCCATCATATGATGAAGGTTATCTTTCCTCTCAACATGTCTCCTTAAGTCTAGCCCCTTAATGGGGGCCACACAGACAGTCCATTCCTGTCAGGTCTATCTAAGGTCCACTTTCTTGATTCTAGTTTTCTGCTCAAAGAGCTGTTCTTTTCTGGATGATTGATACCAGGACTATGCTTCAGGAGATATTCCATTTCTTACCCAGGGCCTTAAACTATAGCACCAACTGGTCTGCCATATTGGAATTCAGCACGAGAAGAAGAGATACACACATACACACTATGGAAAGGGACATCTTTGTTTTTGTACCTGTTTGCCATCCATGGTCCCAGCATTGACAAAACTTTGATGTTACCTAGAAACATGGTCATAACATTCATGTACAAATGAAAGCACAGCTAAATAAGCATCAGATTTTTCTGTGTGTTTAAAAAGAAAAATAAATTTTGTAGAAGTATGTACTCATTTATTTTTAATAGATATATTTCCTGTTTGATTTTAATCTGGACAAATAATGATACCATTTTTATTACTCTATAACTGTGAATGTTGAAGCAGTTTTTAAAAAACAGTAGTTTCAGTCCGAAAACATGTAGATCCTAAACTTATTTAATTTGCACAATTAAGTTGAAGTAATGATTTCTGAAAGCCATCCTATCCCTTTCATTTTATTCCCTTATGTATAATGGGTCTGTTTTTTTCTGCTAATGATTAAACAGAATAGTTACCAATGCATCAAATTCAAAAACCAAAACAAAACAGTCATTTCTTCTATCTAGATATTACATAGAAGCTCACTGTAGGGATTGTTTATTTTTAATGAATAATTTTAAAGAAATGGTATGGTGAAACCACCATGTTTGCCACAGGTTGTTTTTGTGCTTGTGTGGGTCATGAGGTTTGAAGTTATTGAAGAAATTGTTGCAAGACTTAAGGAAGTTGTGTGAGTAGCTGATAACTGGCAAATGAGTAAACCTATGGTGAACTACATGTCATTCTCCTAAGGAATCAAGATTGCTTTCATTGATTTTGCAATTGCTACACCCTTGTTACTCTCTTTTTAATCGTAGCCACTCCAATGGGTATGAAGTGGTACACTGCTGACGTTTTTAACGTATCTTTCCAGAGATTTTTGTGTGTATCCATATACATATATATATATCATTAGTACTATTTTACCTGTTAAAAAAACAAGTTCATATCTTCTCTTTATAGAATTTTTTAAAAACTTAGGTATATATTATTGTGGTTTTCATATTCTGTGTACAGTTGACCCATGAACAATGTGGGTTTGAACTGCATGGGTCCACTTACATGTGAATTTTCTTCTGTTTCTGCCACCCCTGAGACAGTAAGACCAGCCTGCCCTCTTCCTACTTCTCCTCAAACTACTTAACATGAAGATGATAAGGATGAAGATCTTTATGATGATCTACTTCCACTTACTGAATAGTAAATATATTTTCTTTTTCTTATGATTTTCTTAATAACATTTTCTTTTCTCTAGCTTACTTTAAGAATACAGTATATAATACAGATAACATACAAAATATGTGTTAATCTACTGTTATTGGTAAGGCTTCTGGTCAACAGTAGGCTATTGGGGAGTCAAAAGTTATACATGGATTTTTGACTGGGGGGTCTGTACCCCTAACCCCCACATTGTTCAAGGGTCAACTTTGTATGTATAAAATATAATATTGATTTTTATTAGCTAAACAGTATAATCGTTTTAATATACAATTTAATGTAATAATAACTTTATCAATGAATCTCTTATGATTAGACAATTTGGTTATTTCCAAATTTTTGCAGTTATAAATAGTGCTGTGAAAATTGTTCTAGCTAAATTTTTACATTCATCTTTAATTTCTTGGGATAAGTAGATAAAGAGAGAGGCAGTAAAATTTAGTAGTAGTAAGGTTAAAAGTGTGGGACGCAGCCAGGTAGTCTGGGTTTGATTCCTGGTTTTGCCTCTTTGTAGTTCTGGCTTTAGAAAAGTTATTTAATTTTTCTTTCTCAGTTTCTGCATCTATAAAATGGGATAATAGTAAATAGTAGTATCTGTTAATACCTCATGGAATTGTTATGAAGATTAAATGAGTTATTTTATGTAAAGTGCTTAAAACAGTATCTGGCACACAGTTATAGTATAAGTTTTAATCCCTGGAAGTGGAACTGCTGGGTCAAAGGATATGTATGTTCATATGGACATTTGTTAATTTTCTGCCCAGTGTTCCTTCCTTTGAGAACCATGTTTTCTATTCACTGTGGTCCCAGGGAAAATTTCAGTCCTAGTTATCCTACCCTCTACTTTTTTTTTTTATTTGAGACAGAGTCTCACTCTCTTGCCTGGGGTGAGTGCCGTGGCATCAGCCTGGCTCACAGCAACCTCAAACTCCTTGGCTCGAGCAATCCTACTGCCTCAGCCTCCCGAGTAGCTGGGACTACAGGCATGCACCACCATGCCTGCAAATTTTTTCTATATATATTTTTAGCTGTCCAATTAATTTCTTTTCTATTTTTGGTAGAGACAGGGTCTTGCTCTTGCTCAGGCTGGTCTCGAACTCCTGAGGTCAGGACGATCCGCCCGCCTCAGCCTCCCAGAGTGCTAGGATTACAGGCGTGAGCCACCGCGCCCGGCTACCCTCTACTTTAACCTGGGCCAATTAGAGCCTGGGTTTTTTCTTTTGGAACAAACAAGAAAACCTTTTTTCCATGAAGATGACTAAGGTAAGATACCGTGACTAAGTCGAGGCTGCCAATGTGTGTTTTCCTTGCTTTGTTTAGAGACTCTGTCTGAATATTGAACATAAGCTGAGGCAAGGATAGCTAAAAAATGAGAAGAGAGAGACTTGGAAATATCGTTTAAACTTCTGGTTCCAGCTGTTTCTTTTTATTTATTTTTTAATTTTTAATTATGGGTACATAATCATATAATTTTATAGGGTACATGTGATGTTTTGATACAGGTATATAGTGTGAATTAATTAAATCAGGGTAATTGGGGTATCTGTCACCTCAGGCATTTAACAGTTCTTTGTGGTAGGAACATTCCAATTCCACTCTTTTATTAATAGTTGTTTTAAAGTATACCCTAACTTATTGTTGATTATAGTGTTCCAGCTGTTTTTGAAAGCCAAAAGAACATTTTTAATAGTTTTGAGGTGTATTGCTAAAATGTTTTTCAGAAATGTATGTTGATTTATACTCTCATTAGCAGTATAGAAGTATACCCCTTTCCTTCAGGGGGATTTTAGTTAGAAAAAAATCACTTAACAAGAGTTATTGCTTAAGCAACAACAAAGGAAACTGCATAGCTTCATAAAGATGAAGATTCTGAGGTGCTGTTTTAGAGAGATCAGAGCTTATGCCTAATTCAAAGTATGTCTCTTAAACATTACAAATTGCTGCTTGTCTTTGCTGTTTATTTTGCCCTGAGAATGTTTGAAATTAGAAATCTGAATTCTGAAAATTCCAAGGTCTTTCTTTTTGTATTTGTCTAATTTGTCCAGACCGAAAGAGTTCCTTGAGGGCATGCTCCAAATGTATCCCAGTATTCTGGGAGAAACTCTTGAAACTGAAAAAAAAAAGTCTTTTCAGCAGAGATACAACTCTTATTTTAGCAGAATACTTTACATAATGGGAGGTAAGCAATTATTTAATGATTATTTCTTGAGTGGACAGTTGAAGGGTTTTCTTTTCAAGGATATCCCTAGCAGACTGAGGAGAAAGAATTTGTGTCTTCCCTGGAAAGGCCCATTTTCCACTGATGAGATCATTCTGTAAATCTCATTTTTTTCCCTTGATCCATTGTAGCTTTTTGGGTACTTTATTAATTTTCAAGGTTAACTAGTACCATGATTTGAAGAAAACAATTAAGTTGTTTGGGAACTTGGCATCTCAATGTATTTTCTTCTTTAAGCAAATATTCTATCCTAATACTTAGTTTAAAATAGAGATTTAAGAACTTGAAATGGAAGATTTTTGTTTAAAGAAATAACTAATTTTGGGGCAAGTTTTTATGTGAAAAAAATCTGTTCATAGTTAATGACATATGGTTGTAGATACAAATATGTCCTTCATTTTTCCCAGCTTAAGCTAACTCTAGTAACATTCAAAGAGAGAAAGCAAGTGTCAGAAAAAACTTGGAAAATAATTGTATGAAAATTAATTTGCAATGGAAAGTAGCAGTTTCCATTCCAGTGACTGGAATGAATTTTACAAATGTTTTATATAATTGTCCCACGCGGTCTTCTGGGGAATTTGAAAAGAATGTTACTTGTTTTCCTTTTGAGACAGATGTTTTACCAAATAATTTTAGCCTGAGTAAACCAAAATCCATACCAGATCAGAGTTAATAAAACTCCCTTTTTTAAAAGGAGGAAGGAAATGAGAGGGGACAACAGAATAAAGATTCATTTAGGATAATGAAAAACTGAAGATTTTTGAAAGTACAAATTAACTGTATTATCAAAAAACTGCATTACTCCTTTCTTCCTCTCCACTTCAAATTCCTTTTCATTGCTATTCAGAATGTGTGTTTGAGGAGTTTGGTTTTAGAACAATGAAGAAAATTCGAAGAGAGTATAGCACCTGATAAAGTTATCATAATATGAATAAAGAGAAGATTTTATGATAATAGTCTCTGGCCTTTTTTAAATTATGCTAAAGATGGAACACATAATTCCTATTAATAATGGCTGCTATATGCCAGACTTTGTCTAATTTCATTAATTTCCCACAACAACCTGATAAAGTATGTGAAATTACTGAGACTTGGAGACATTAAGTAATTTGCTCAAGGTTATACAGCTGGTACTGGGGATATCAGTAACTGAATCAATTTTTTTTTTTTAAAGTTAGAGGCTCATGCTCTTATATTGTGCACAAAGCCTCTGTTGAAATTGGAGAATTCCCAGATAAGTATATTATTTAGTTTGTTGTTTATTTGAGAAATTTTATTGACTATTATGTGCCAGGCATGATGCAAGTCAGATACTGAATGTGCCCTCTTATCAGTTAGATTAAATAGAAGTAGAGCATTTAGGAAAAAGCTAGGCTCTTCTTTAAAGAAGAGTTAGCAGCCTTTTATAAGTGGAGTGCCAAATGACTTTCTTTTAGCCATTCAGTCAAGTATCTTTTCAGTGATGGGGGGATGGTATTGGCTTTGTTCTTAAGGAATTTAATTTTGCTAGGCTTAGTCACCTTCATTAGCAGAGAAATGAAAAATTCTTTTAAAAGGCTTACATCCATATTGGTATTAAATCTGCTAAATTTGTAACAATTGTGGTTTTGGACAGCTGTAAGACACTAGCAAGGATATGTAGGTAGGGGCTAAGACATGGAACTGCCTACAGAAAAAAAATCACCTAAATGTCTCATAAAATTTGAAAATTCAGCATGTTCAAGCAAACATGCTCTTTCGAACCTCTTCCACTTGGCCATTCATTCAAATCAGAAATTCGCCACACTCTTTCCTTTCTTTCTCAATTTCACTTTAAAATGTTTTATTTTTCTTCTTAAATTTTTCTCACATTTCTTTTTTTCTCTCTGTTTTCATAGTCACTAGCATAGTTCAGGCCTTATCAGTTCTTACTTGGATTATCATAAAGAGCACTGTCAGGAGAGAGGTTTGGCTGCCAGTGATAGAGACCTAACGTAAGCATCTTAAACAATAAAGATATTTATTTCTCTCTTATGTTAAAGTCTGGATGTAGACAGTTTGAGGTTTGTATGGACATCTGGACCCAGGCTGCTTCCAGCTTTATACTTAGCATCTTAGCTCTATCATATCTATATACGAGAATGAAGTAGGGAAGAAGGGATTACCCACTTCCTTTTAAAGGGCCGCATCATTTCAGTGTCTCCTAGTCCTTTTCTTTTCTTTTTTTTTTGAGACAGAGTCTCACTCTCTTGCCTGGGGCGAGTGCCGTGGCGTCAGCCTAGCTCACAGCAACCTCAAACTCCTGGGCTCGAGCAATCCTACTGTCTCAGCCTCCCGAGAAGCTGGGACTACAGCCATGCGCCACCATGCCCAGCTAATTTTTTTTTATATATATATTTTTAGCTGTCCGATTAATTTCTTTGTATTTTTGGTAGAGACGGGGTCTCGCTCTTGCTCAGGCTGGTCTCGAACTCCTGAGGTCAGGACGATCCGCCCGCCTCAGCCTCCCAGAGTGCTAGGATTACAGGCGTGAGCCACCGCGCCCGGCCTTCTCCTAGTCCTTTTCAAACTCAGTGCCCTATACTTGGCTGAGAGGTGTCTAATTGTACAAGTAGTGTCCTCTCCTGCTCTATACCTCTGCATTGAGGGTTTGTAAGAGGTAGTATAGCTGATTGTTGGTCATAAGTATCATAAATTCTTGTCAGACAATCTGAGTTTAAGTTTCTGCTTAACTACGCACTGGAGAATGACTGTGGGCAAATCGCTGAACTGCTAAGCTCAGTTTATCCTCTGTAAGCCTGCGATAATAGTAACAGTAGTACCTGCTTCGTGAGATTGTTATGAGGATTAAACGAACTCTTAAGCAAGGTCTTCTGCCTAGCAGAAAAAGCACTCAAAAAATGGCAGCTATTATTTTTACATGTGTGCATATATGTTTTTCATATACATATGTAATATTTAAGCATGCTTCACAAAATTTCAGCTGGGTGTGATTTTCATTGACTTCTCTAGATGTTTTAATATTAATTGGCTATATTAATTGACATGTTTAAAAAATAGATAGGCTCCCCCCCCCGCCCCCGGCTGACTTTTGTACTTGACCGTGAGCTTTTAAAGACAGGAACTATGTCCTGCTCATTTTTATATTGCTGGTGCCTAGTAAAATACCAGGCACATAAAAGATAATAAATATGTGTTGAATGAATATTGAGTGAATGATTACTAAGGTGGGATGGCAGCCTAGATGCCATCCTTCTCTTGCTGCCATTTTCTTTTCAAGCATGTATCTTCCTATATCATCTTCCCTGAAAAAGAGAAGTTTCAGTATAAATAGCTGGCATCTTTATTATGACCACTATATCAATTATTCTCAACTTTTTTTTTTCCTGATGAGAAGCTGAGTTTAATTTCCCTGAAGTACTTTGATTATTAGAGAAGAAGGTGATTAAGTGTCCTTCTACAAGTTACCAGTGGGAGAGGGAGGAAGATTATGTTGCTGACCATTCTTCCTCCATTATAAGGAATACTCAGGAGATATAAAGAGGGCAGTTTGGCAGTGGAACTATCTTGGACTTTGACTATGTAAAACTTTGAGATCTCCAGGCTGCCTGCTGTTGACAAATGTCCCTTAGGCTTTTACCTAAGATGGGAGCACATTCATATAAGCACCTTGAATTATCTTGTAGTTCTTATTTTTTTATGTTAACTTTATAAATAATACTTTTGTAGTTATCAGATTGTTTTAAGACCTGTTTGGATATTTTTTCTCAAATAATGCTTGAACTATATGATTTTTGCATATTAAATACTTTTTTGCTTTTTAAGAGTATAATTTAGACTGTTCAAGTATTCCCTTGCTTTTCCTATAAGGATTTTGAAATATGTTTAATGTTTTCCAGAGGTTTTTATTTCAGCCAGGATAAATTTTCCGTTTGATATGGTATATTCTTCTTTGTAAATGGAGTTGAATATTCTCTAATATGGTCAGTTGTTTATATTCTTAAGTACACCATAGAGGTTTTGTATAAACCCTTCACTTTATAAATGAGGAGTGTAACATTTAATTAGGTACTTATTCAGCTTTACATAAGAAATTACTAGTAAGGGTCTCCTGCTTATTTAAAGGCCATAGTTTATTCTAGTAGAAGTTACTGCATTTCTCTTGATACTAGTAATTAATATTGCTGTAGTTTGAATTAATCATAGTTATTATTAATGTTTTAAGAATATAATAATTCATTCGCTTGGTCATTCATACATGGAAGTGATGGCAACCCTTCTAAACAGAAAGTAAAGTGTAGTGTCTTCCAGGATTGTGTTATGATAATTCATGTTAAGTTAAAAAAAAAACTTGTGTGAGTATTTGCTATATGTGATACTTCTAGCTTCATGATTTTTCTTTTGGGGATAAAAATGAACAATTATTATATTATTAAAACCACTATAAAATATAAAATATGAATAATAATGTACTTATTTTCCTTTGTCCTTAAATATTGATTTATTATGCTGATATTTTTAAGTTAAAGGATAACGGAAGATTCTTAAATGACTTATTAATTGACCTTCAACAGTTATGGAAAGAAGGTATCTATAAAGAGACAGGGTATTTTAAGATTCTAAATGTGTATTGTATATAATTTTTGAAACAGGAAAATAGTAAAACTTCTTAGGGTTAAGTGTTGTATTGGAAAATGAGAAAGTGTTGATCAATTTTAAAGAATGTCATTACCTTTTACATGAATTTTTTCCATCTTATATGGTAGTAAAATTATAGACTCCTTAAGGATCCCTTTATCCTCATGTAAAGAATCTGAGACCTCTGGCATCATAGCTCTTCACAGAATATTTTGAGAAAGCATCAACCCATTCTATTTGCATAGGTGAATTTAGCAGTTGAATTCTGTAGGTATAGGATATTTCATTGATCAAGGACTCATAAAAAAATCAAGGATACTTGGTTAAAAGTTTTTAGTTTTCAGTATATGTGTGTGTGTATGTATGCATGTACATGTATGTATTTATATTTTAGTTGACCAACAGTTGTATTTTAGAAATTATGACCCGTAAAAGAATTTATAGTTACATAGAAAGCATAATCAACAGGTCACTAAACTCTTGTCTACCCCTGCATCAGAGAACAGCTCCCAAGAAGCTTATAGTCTATTTTATAAATATAAGATGTATTTGAAAAGATGATGATTATAAAATTGCCAGGTGAGTGTTATAAAGTAAGACTAGGGTTCAGAAGCCTGAGGGTGACAGGAAAGGGCTCATGGAAATAGTTGATTTTGAGTTTGTCCTTGAAGGATTGGGTGAATTTTTTTTCCTACATTTGATTATGAAACTTTTCAAACCTGCAGCAAAGTTGAAAGGATTCATACTGAACACCTGTATGCCTACTACCTACATTGTACAATTAACATTTTAGTAATCTGTTTTATCACATATTAATCCATCTGTTCATTCCTCTATCATCCATTAATCTTTTTTTTGACACATTTCTAAGTAGATTATTGATACCAGTGTCTTGCCCCAAACTAATTTGGCATGCATATCATTAAGTATAATGCAATTTTTTTTTGACATTTGTTTCTTTTGATGTAAAATTCACACATAATAACATACACAGATCATAAGTTTACATTCCTAGAATTTTACACATCTTTGTAACCCAACCTTCTATCAAGATAGAGTACATTACTGTTATCCCAAAATGTTTGCTTATGCCCCTTCCCAGTGAGTTCCTGCCCCCATCCACCCAGAGGCAGTCACTGTTCTGATTTTTTTGTCTGCCATAGATGAATTTTGGTTATTCTAGAACATCATATAAATGGAATAATATAGCATATATTCCTTTATGTAAGGCCTCTTTCAGCATGTTTTTGAGATGAATCCACATAATTATGTCTATCAGAAGTTTGTTCCTTTTTTTTGCTGAATGGTATTCCATTGTGTGAGTAAACAACAGTTTGCTTATTCAGTCGATTAATGGGCATCTGGACTGTTTCCAGTGTTTGGCTATAATGAATAAAACTGCTATGAATATTATTATGAGTGTTTTTGTGAAAGTATTTTTTTCATTTCTCTTGGGTAAATGCCTACCAATTGAATTTCTGGGTTATAGGCAAGTGTATGTTTAGTTTTATAAAAAACTGCTACATCTTTTCCCAAAATGATTATATACCATTTTACGTACCCATTGACAATGTATAAGATTATGGTTACTCTATAATTTTGTCAGTATTTGGCATTGTCAGTCTTTTTAATTTTAACCATTTTCAGATTGTACCCTTTTTTTTTTTTTTTTTTAAAGATGGAGTCTTGCTCTGTCGCCCAGACTGAAGTGCAGTGGCTTGATCATAGCTCACTACAACCTCAAACTCCTAGCCTCAAGTGATCCTCCCTCGTTAGCCTCCCCAGTAGCTGGGACTGAAGGCATGCATTACTGTGCCCAGCTAATTTTTAAAATTGTTTAAGCGACAGGGTCTCACTGTGTTGCACAGGCTGATCTCAAACTCCTGGGCTTGAGTGATCCTCCCACCTCAGCCTCCCCAGTAGTTGGGATTATAGGCGTGAGCCATTACACCTTGGCTCTCATTGTGCTTTTAATTTCTAGATCTCTCTGATGATTAATGAGGTTGATCATTTTTTTCTTGTGCCTTTTGTTGAAGTGTCTTGTTCATATCATTTGCCGATTTTAAAATTGGATTGTCAGTTTATTACTGAGTTATTTTATATGTAGTAGTGCTCAAATATTGGCAATTTTTTCCTACCAATTCTGCCTTTAATGGACATAAACTCAATTACTTATGAAAGATGAATTATTGAAATAAAAATAATACAAACTTTAAATTTTATTAACACATTGTGGGTGGTAGAGCAAATTAATAAAAAAAATATCATTATAGCCTTTTAAAATTTTGATATACTTTCTAAAGTTGATCTATAACTACCTTTTTTGCTATCAGGCAGGAGAACCCAGATTATCCAGACCAGAGGAGAATGATGTAGATAAATTTCTTAAAATAGCCATAAATTATTCCTAGCAAGTAAGTAACTATTTGAATATATGGAATGAATTTAATGTGAATCAGGCATTAGGCTAAAAATAGGTAGTAAATGGTAATGAGATCACTTGTCTTTGGATTTGAAATTGTTGGTTATTAAAAGGCATCAATAGAAGCTACTATGTATTTTTTCCTTTTGTATTTCTTGTTAAAGTAGGTCTGCATATTCATTCTAAATATAATAATCTTAGAATACAAGAAATAATTTATTATTTTATAAAATAGATTTATTTTGTTGTCCTTTAGTAGTTACGTTTTAGGATCTCATTTTTACCCTGTTGTGGAAAAATAATTTCATTAAGATCAAAGATATTTTCAGAGTATTTGATATTATTAGTTCTGCAAAAAGTGTAAAGGGTGAGAAATTCCCTAGAGTTAAGGTATTGTGGCTACAACATATTAATAACATTTTGAAAAGCAATATTTAACAGATTTTTACATCTAGAAATAAGATTTTTTTTTCTTAGTTATGTTCTAAGGACAAGGCTTTGATGTTGAGTGAGAGAAAAGAAATTCATGCAAATTAATAGTAATAATAGCTAACTTTTTTTAGTGCTTTCTGTGTACAAAATACTTCATAAACATCTCAATCCTGTAGCTTTACTGAGGTGGAGATACTTTCATTATTCCCATTTTGCATGTGGGAGTTGGAGGCTTTAGGTAACTTGCTCAGAATTTTGCATCTTACAGTAAAGGATCTGCGATTTACTCACAAGAGTTCTAACTCTACAGTCTATACTCTTTAACACGTGACCTTTGTGGTTTCATATTAGTGAAATCAAACTTTCCTTGTTTGAATTTAAATAGAGTTGGTTGCAAGAAAAAGAGAGCTTCTCAAGTTCAATCAAAAGGGGTACATAATATGAGTACAACAAAGATGTCATAGAATCCAAGGACTAGGTTCACAGGAGCTAGAACTAGCCCCATGTGTGGGCACATAGTCTTTGTCTTGCTTATTTCTGTATGCCTTCTCTGGTCCCTGCCCCCCTTTTTTTCTGCTGGCTTTGTTCTGTTCCTTTGCTCATTAGTAACTTCCAATTCCTTTGTGATTTCTGCTTGCTGTCCTCCTGTCACAGTGTAGCTCTTCTGGTCCCTCTGCTTCATTGTTTCCCATTTTTTGAGATAAATCTTCTTGGCCCAACTAATCTTTTTGAGGCAGACTACTAAGTGACTGGGCTTTCCCTTTGGTGCCTATTCTGTCCAGTCATCTCCAAACAGGGGTGAAGTTACATGATCCAAAACATGGCCACTGACCCTTAGCATGGCTATGACATGTTCATCTAGAAGTCATGTATGGGTCAGCAGATTTCATAAGATTTACTGATAACTAACTGACCTAGTTTAGGTGAAATTATAAAAGAAAAAAAGATGGTCATGTTAAATTTCTTACTAGATAAGCATTTTCTAAGGTGCATTCCACAGAACAATTCTAGGCAATGTCCTTTGAACAGTGGTAACTTTGGCTAAATAATTAAGAGAAACTGCTTAATATATTTACTTCTTGAAGGTTCACAGTGTGGATTGGCGTATTAAAAATTCTGAGTTGTCCTGCAATATGGAAGTTTGATGAGCTCTTTTTAATGTAACATTTCCTATACTTATTTGGTCATAGGGCTTTTTTTACTGTATGATATCTCACTGAACAGTGTTTGGAAAGCATTGCATTGGAGTATGGAGGAGGATTTTTTAGGGGGCAGGGAGGTAGGACTAATGCTATAAAATCCTATTGGTGATTCTGCTTGGCCATCATTTACAGTATGGAATGATTGTTAAAAACCTGGGCTTTGGCATCACATAGATAGGATTTGAATTTCAGCTGTGTTATTTATTAGATGTGACCTTGGATAAGAACTTAACCTTTCCAGGCCTTAGTTTGCTAATTTGTAATATTTCCTGTCAGGTGCTTAGCTCAGTGCCTGACATGGTAAATAATTAATAAATGGTGGCTGGGCGCAGTGGCTCACGCCTATAATCCTAGCACTCTGGGAGGCCGAGGTGGGTGGATTGTTTGAGCTCAGGAGTTTGAGACCAGCCTGAGCAAGAGCAAGACCCTGTCTCTACTAAAAAAAAAAATAGAAAGAAATTAATCAGACAACTAAAAATATGTAGAAAAAATTAGCTGGGCATGGTGGCGCATGCCTGTAGTTCCAGCTACTCGGGAGGCTGAGGCAGTAGGATCACTTGAGCCCAGGAGTTTGAGGTTGCTGTGAGCTAGGCTGACGCCACGGCACTCACTCTAGCCAGGGCAACAAGTGAGACTCTGTCTCAAAAATAAATAAATAAATAAAATAAATGGTGATCATTAAAATTACCTGTGTTTCTACTAGAAAATGTGTGGGTGTTCCAGTTAGGGTAATTATTATTCTATAATAGGAAACTATTATCTTATATCGAATAGTTTTATCTGATTTAATTCATGTGTCAGACTTCATTTTAGGATAAATACGGGATAAATATGGGGTCAAAGGAGAATCTCAATTCAGAGAAAAGATTTTGATGGGAGAGAGGCTACCAAATTTTCTGTACTAAAGAGCAGAAATTATGGGTGGTAATGTGAAATGATGTTACTGTTTGATATCTGCGTATGTGTAGGGGGTGACAACGTGTGACTTGACTACGCTCTGGAGAGGGTAGGCCACACTTTAAAGTCTGAATTTACCTAAGGATATTTTG
Source organism: Indri indri (assembly GCA_004363605.1). Lineage (NCBI taxonomy): Eukaryota > Metazoa > Chordata > Mammalia > Primates > Indriidae > Indri > Indri indri. The sequence continues at coordinate 4,546 of RJWJ010022788.1, read as the reverse complement.
ATTTATAATCCAAAATGTATATGGGCACACGTATTTCTCTGAGTATGAGCTACAACCATAGCCCATTTCTGAAAAATGCAGCTGGAAGGGATTGTATCAGTTGTTATACTTTTTGCCGTGAGTCCACTATAGTTTGCCGCAATTGCTTGGACCAGACATTGGCATCAGTGATGTATAAGTAGGCCAGTGGCTGATATTGGCCTGGCCCAAGAAGTCTGTCCAGTAGCTGTGCATTACAAAATGATGAATGAAATCAGTCTTAACCTCTTTCTTAGGGAATTTGTACGTGAGATGGGAGAGAACGCAGTAAGCAGAAGCTGTGATAGTAGGAGTCATGTAGTAGACAGCACAGTCATTATGGAGAGTAAAACGTACCTATAATCATAGTACAGGCAGAATTGGGAAGCTGAATTTTGACAGTGATCAACTAGAGTTCCTATTGGGATGCCAATTTTATTTTATCCTGACCAGTGTTCCATTTCCCAATGAAACCTGATTGTGGACTTTCATACGTCCCCACATATTCTTGCACTCAGTTTTCTTTGTAAAGTAACTCAAGTGAGCCTGCGTATAGTTCTGGCAATTGGAAAGAGTCCATCTTCCAATATACCTAGTGTAAGTAAAGCACTACACATTATTATTCACTTAGTTGAATGTGAATGAGGTTGACCAGTTCAACAGATGGGAGCAACAGGGACTTTGCTTGTGGCATTATTGACCAGGGAACATGACTGAAGTTGTGCTGCTTTCCTGTTTTGACATATTTTCCTCAATAAGGGGGTGAGGAGACCTGGGTTTATGGCTCTGCCTCCTATTAGCTATGCCTGAGCTTAGATAACTCTCTTAGTTTTGAGGGCCACAGTTTTCTTTCTGTAATTTGAATTAGTCTAACTGCTTTATTTTGGTCCAGAACAGAAGCTTTTAGCAAAATGGATCACTGTTCACAAGCATTTAGAAATGGTCAGAGATGGCAGTAAGTCTGAAAAATGAGAGGAAATTTATGGTCAATCTAAAGAAACATTAAAATATTGATGCAGCTGAACTAGGTAAGCCTAACCAAATTCAGTATTACTCTGCCACTTTGTTTATGAAAAAGGAATGACTGGAGGATAATGTGTCTTCACAGAGATATCAGTAACTTATCTACTTTTGCTACCGTATGTTTCTGTTTTTTTCCCTTTGTCTATATTTCAAATATTTATAATCCTTTCCTCCAAAGAATTTGACTAACAGGTAGATTTGTTTGTCTTTCTTTTTAAAAGCATTTAAACACATTATTTTTAATTGACAAACAAAAGTTGTATGTATTGTGTACAACATGTTTTGAAATATGTATATATTTTGGAATGGCTAAATCTAGCTAATTAACGTATGTATTAACTCATCTTTTGTGGTGGGAACAATTAAAATCTACACTCTCAGCAATTTTCAAGAATACAGCACATTATTTTTAACTATAATCACCATGATGTATAATAGATCTCTTGAGCTTTTGGGAGATGTTTTATTTTATTTATTTTTAAAAAAATCTTCTTTTTTATTTTAATAGATTTAGGGGGTCCAAGCTGAAATTCATTACATGTATGTATTGTATAGTGGTGGAATCTGGGCTTTTGGTGTACCTATCAGCCAAGTAGTGTACATTGTACCCCATAGGTACTCCCTCCCCACTTGTGAGTCTCCAGTGTTCATTATACCACTCTGCGTGCCCTTGTGTAGGCATAGTTTAGCTCCTACTTACAAGTAAGAACATGCAGCATTTATATTTGTGTTCCTGAGTTACTTCACTTAGGATAGTGGCCTCCAGTTCCATCCAAGTTGGTGCAAAAGCCATTATTTTATTCTTTCTTATCACTAAGTAGTACTCCATGGTGAATATATACATCACATCTTCTTAATCCACTCATCACTTGATAGGCATTTAGGTTGATTCCATATCTTTGTGATTGTGAGTTGTGCTGTGATCAACATATAAATACAGGTATTTTTTGATACAATGATTTCTTTTCCTCAGTCTAGATACCTAGTAGTGGGATTGCAGGATCAAATGGTAGGTCTATTTTTAGTTCTTTGAGAAATCTCCATATTGATCTCCATAGAGTTTGTACTACATTCCCACCAACAGTATATAAGTGTTCCCTTTTCACTGCACCTGTGCCAGCCTCTATTGTTTTTTGACTTTTTAGTTATAGCCATTCTAATTGGAGTAAGATGGTATCTCATTGTGGTTTTAATTTTCATTTACCTGATGATGAATGATATTGAGAGTATTTTCATGTTTTTTGGCCTGTTCATGTCATTTGCTCCCTTTTTAAGGGGGTTTGTTTTCTTCTTGCTGACTTGGTTGAGTTCCTTGTAGATTCTGGATATTAGTCCTTTCTCAGACACATAGTTTGCAAATATTTTCTCCCATGCTGTAGATTGTCTATTTATTCTTTTGACAATTTTTTTTTTTTTGGCCATACGGAAGCTTTTTAGTTTAAGTAAGTCCAATTTGTCTGTTTTTGTTTTTAATTGCTTTGGGGGTCCTAGTCATAAATTCTTTGCCTAGGCCAATGTCCAGAAGAGTTTTATTCTGGGATTTTTATTGTTTCAGGTCTTAAATTTAAGTTTTTAACCCATCTTGGATTAATTTGTTTTTTATATAGTGAGAAATAGGGATTCAGTTTCATTCTTATGCATATGGCTAGCCAATTTCCCCAGCACCATTTATTGAAAAGATTGTCCTTTCCCCAGTTACATTCTTGTCAACTTTGTCAAAGATCAGTTGGCTATAAATATGTGGCTTTACTTCTGGGTTCTCTATTCTGTTCCATTGATCTGTGTGTCTATTTTTATACCAGTACCCTGCTATTACTGTAGCCTTGTAGTATAATTTGAAGTCAGGCAATGTGATGCCTCCAGCTTTATTCTTTTTGTTTAGGACTGCTTTGGCTATACGGGCTCTTTTTTGGTTCCATATGAATTTTAGGGATGTTTTTCTGATTCTGTGAAAAATGATTTGGTATTTGATGCGAATTGCATTAAATCTGTAGATCGCTTTGGGTAGTATGGTCATTTTAACAATATCGATTCTTTCAATCCATGAACATGGGATATTTTTCTATTTGTGTCATCTACAATTTCTTTTATTAGTGTTTTATAGTTCTCCTTGTAGGGATCTTTCACCTCCTTGGTTAAATCTATTCCTAGATATTTTATTTTATTTTATCTTATTGCAGCTGTTGTAAATGGGATTAAGTTCTTGATTTGGTCCTCAGCTTAGTCATTGTTTGTATATAGAAGTGCTGTTGATTTTTGTACATTGATTTTATAACCTGAGACTTTGCTGAATTCACTTATCAAGTTTCAGAGTCTTTTGGAAGGTCCTTAGGGTTTTCTAGGTATGTGATCATATCATCAGCAAACAGAGATAATTTGACTTCCTCTTTTCTAATTTGGATGCCATCTCTTTCTTTCTTTCTCTTGCTCCATTCCTCTGGCTCGTACTTCCAGTACTATGTTGAATAACAATGGTGAAAGTGGGCATCCTCCTCTTGTTCTAGTTCTTAGGGGGAATGCTTTCACCTTTACCCCATTCAGTATGATGTTGCCTGTAGGTTTGTCATATATGCCTTTTATTATTTTGAGGTATGTTCCTTCTATACTGTGATTGTTGAGAGTTTTTTTTTTATCATGAAGGCATGCTGGGTTTTATCAAATGCTTTTTCTGTATTTATTGAGATGATCAAATGCTTTTTATTTTTAATTCTTTTTATGCTGTGAATCACGTTTATTGATTTGCATATGTTGAACCATCTTGCATCCCTGGGATGAAACCCACTTAATTGTGGTGAATTATTTTTTGATATGCTGTTGGATTTGGTTTGCTGCTATTTGGTTGAGAATTTTTGCATCTGTGTTCATGAGGGATATTGGTCTGTAGTTTTCTTTTTTTGTTGTGTCCTTTCTTGGCTTTGGTATCAGGGTGATACTGGCTTCGCAGAATGAGTTAGGGAAGATTCTCTCCTCGATCTTTTGGAACAATTTCAGTAGGATTGGCACCAGTTCTTCTTTGTATGTCTGGTAGAATTTGGCTGTGAATCCATCTGGTCCTGAGCTTTTTTTTTTTTTCTTGTTGGGAAATTTTTTATTACTGATTCAACCTTACTACTCATTATTGGTCTATTCAGGAGTTCTATTTCTTCCTGGTTCAATCTTGGGAGATTGTATGTTTTCAGGAATTGATTCATTTCCTCTAGGTTTTCTAGTTTATGGATGTATAGTTGTCCATAATAGTCTTCGATGATCTTTTGTATTTCTGTGGTATCAGTTGTAATGTCTCCTTTTCTATTTCTGATTGTATTCATTTGAATTTTCTGCTTCTCTTGGTTAGTCTAGCTATAGTTTATTCATTTTGTATATCTTTTTGAATAACCAACTTTTCCTTTTGTTGATCCTTTGGTTGTTTTTTTTTTTTTTTTTTTTTTTTTTTTTTTTTTTTTTTTTTTTTTTTTTTTTTTTTTTTTTTTTTTTTTTTTTTTTTTTTTTTTTTTTTTTTTTTTTT
>RJWJ010022787.1:0-26519 GCA_004363605.1 Indri indri | reverse complement strand
ATTTTCAAATGTAAGGCAATTAATATTTTAGAAAGCAGCTTTTACACTTTTTTGAAAAAAGCTAGTAGCAGCATATAAAAATGAACATTATAAGAAACTGAGTAAAACAACTTTACTATGAAAAGATGAGTATAATTTAAAATTGGAGCACCTTCATTTCATTTCAAAAAGAACTGTGGACTAAGGCTCTTATCTCAGAATAACCCCACCTAAGAACACTGAGTCTTTCTTTATGTAATAAAGAGCAGATGAAGAATACATCCCATTCTGCATACTGGGTGTTGTTTCTTAATAAATGTGATCAATTTTACACAATGAAATGCCATTATAAAATATAGAAATAATAATGTAAATTGTATTATAAAAATATGGTACAAGTATTATTTTTTAAAGAAAGAGAAATTGTAAGTGTAAGAAACATCTTATACACACACACACACACACACACACACACACACACGCACACACGCAAAAACACAGTCCATGTCCAGGTAGGAAGCTAAGGTGCAATGGAGGCAAGTTAATCACAGTGTATTCACTTATACACTACGCTTTTAATTAATTAGTACAAACAAGTACAATGGATACTTCATTCTTGGCCTTATATAATGTTTACTGATAAGCTTTAGATCTCAGAGAAGCAGTATATTTGCTGCATTTTGTTATTTTGTGTAGATACACATTTATTTATCATGTAAATAAAAAGCAGCAAAGCAGTATTAATCACATCAGAATTTGTGGCTTTTGCTTTTATAAACTGCTACACAAAATGTCACATTTCAAAATTTAAAAACATAACTTCAATTCTTGTCATTAGAACAGTATGGTGACTACCAGGGATCTTCTTGAAAGTAAAAACAATTATGTCTTCTGTATCACATGAAATGAGACACACAGGTACAACAGACAATCTTGGAGATTCAGTCATACATATTTTATATGTAAGGCATCTGTGACTAAAAGAGGTTATGTGTTAAATGTGTAAAAGTATTAAGTATAAATGTATTAAATGCAAGCTTCTTATAAGGACACTAATATCTCTAATTTGCTTAGAGATCTTCATTGGCTGCGGCTCTGGGCAGCTCCTTTCCTGACAGTCTGACGCTGCCTTCTTGTATAGGCAGCTCCTGATTGTCCATGCCAGTAAATTAAGGACCAGGCATGGGAAATATAAACCTTAAGATTAAAAAAAATACATGTTTTATTTTTTAATGAAATCGAATTTCCCGGTAAACCTTTTACAAATTTTGTAGAATGAGGTTTTGATACATGTGCACAAATAAACTTTCCTTGTACAATAAAACATAATGTTTCTGTTTGCTTTTCTTTTTGTTTTTAAAGATGAATAATATCATTCTTTTCACATCAAATCAAGCTTGTCTTCAGTAAAAGGACATGATGGAGAAGGGAGACTGGAGAGGGTTAAAGACAGATGACATGTTATTTTATCCCAACAAAGATGGCTCTAAAGAACCCACCATCTTGCTACCTATTAATGTGACAGCTCAGGGATTCATTTTCCTGTATTTCATGTTTATAGTGTTTTAAGTGTTTACAGTATTTTAAGTAGGAGTAATAGGCTTTCGGGATGAACTCCTAGTCTACCAAGTGAACAGAAACACATGTTTAGATTGTATTCTTTCTTGCATTCGGACTCTCAGCCTACCTGTCAAAGTTAACACTCAATAACAAAAATCTGCAAAGCAGAAAATGCACTTGTAAATAATTGAGGATTGACTGTAAGCCTATACTAATTTTCTAATTTTTATTTATTAACCATAATTGATGATTTGCTGCATCCCTCTATCTCGATGAACGTTGTGGTGGAGATCTTTCAAAATACATGAAGTCCTGAAAATGGAAAAAGAATGTTATCGATCTCTATACATACAAATTGGGTGCAATCCATACAACATCATCCTTTATAATTTATGAGGGGGACCTCACATTCCAGGTAAAAACAACTAAATCTAATGAGATCTTTTTGAAGACAATTTAATGTGAAGAGCAGCAATTACAAACTTGAAACTGTTGGCTTTCTATTTTTGGTACCACTTAACTAAATTTCATCATTAACAAGAGGAAAAACTTGACTATCTAAGGATGGTACCACGCCAAGGTATACAATGAGAGAAAGGCAGGAAGAAAGATGGGGAAGGATATCAGGTTTAGAGTTATGTCATTAGGAAATCACGGGACAGGCATTTTGTAAGTAATGAGAATGATAGATGCAGTGATGGCAGTTACACCCACTGGATGCCTAATATCTTCTAAGCACTCTCCTGGTCATTTTACTCATATGATAGGCAATATTCATAACCTGGAAAAATTTATTTTCATCTTCATTTTACAGATGAGGAAACTGAAGCTTGCAAGTGTTAAACATTTTGTAAAACATGTAACTAGTAAGTAGCTCAGAGAGAAGTTGGCCTAGTTTCAAAGATTATTCCCTTTCTGCTACACTACACTGCTTCTCATCAGAAAGAATAACTCTCTTAGGATAACTCAAAAATAAAAAAAAGTAAAAAGACTTACAATGAGGAAGCAAGCTCCAAAAATCATGCCTTTCATCTTCACATCCAGGTCCAATGGGAAGTGAATGTCAAAGTGGTCAGCATCTGCCATTGCTGATACCAAACCATTCCACTTCCTAATAATACTGCCGATGTTGGATACACCATCGAGGGATTTGACCTATAATGACAAGAATGTGACTTCATGTGATTGAAACATATTAGAGTACATGTTTTAGTCTTCTACTTAGAAGCAGTCTACACTGAGACCATAGGAAAAGAATATGGTAATTACATAATTCCAATGAGAAAATTACAGGCAAGAAGGGTTAAGTTCCTTTGCAACTGGTTGATAGTTTAGCTGAGGAATATTTTATGATTCTCAGGTGATTGCTCTTTCTTCATCTTCAAATGAGTTATAAGGGGACCTTATCAGAGGAGGTATGATTTGAATTGATTACTACATTCTTCTCCATATAGCAAAGGGTAGGAATTAGAGATTGGGAGGAAGTTACTTCCAATCTAAGGAAACCTATGAGTAAAGCAGGGAGGTATGGAACAGTGCACTTCACATCACTCAAGATCTTGTGGGCCAAATCTACCCTGTCTCCTTAACATGCCAAAGAGCATCATTTTCTATAATAAAAGGGGGACCCTGACACTTATCGTAGGGAAAACATTCAAATAATAACTTCTACCTATGGTCACTTGACAATGGAAATGATCACACACAGCTTGCCCTGGCAATTTGGCTTATCTATATTGGTCTTTGAATAAATAGTTGATGATTAATGATATAGTGATATAAAATAAGAACTAAGAAAAGTTTATTGGGTATCGTAGGAAACAGTCAAATAAGCAATTTTAGTAGATGATGACTCTTGCTGAAATTGCAAGGCATTCAGAAAGTACTCTTTAAGAAGCCCAGGAAATATTTCTAGGCATTTCCTTTGTCAGATTCACAGGATGATAAACAATCATTTTGTAGCCACTGAGATAAAGGCAAAAAAGAAGGATGTTTCTCTTTCTTGAGAAAATGTTATAATATAACCTATTATAAGTTATCCTTGTTATCAGTGTTATCCGATTTCTTGAGGATGCTGATAGATTTCTATCAGACACATACACAATTTATATAACTTTAGGAGTGCTCCATATGTTCTGTGGTATGTTGGGCACTTGTATTACATAGAACCTATATTCCTGTCCTGGAAATCTCTGGACAAAACTATTAATTAAATACAGCTAAGAATTTAATAACCCAATTAAGTCAGGCTATTTACTCTTGGACAGTTTAAAGTTTTAAGTGGCTTTTTTAAATTTTTACCAAGCACTGAAATAATAAATAAGGAACTCACATTTTGGAAAACATTAAGCAATCCACTAACAATAATTATAAAATCCTTTGATGCCAACTGGTTAAGTAATTCTTTCCTCAGCCTTATTCATTTACATGAAAAAAATGTCTAAAACCAAATCATTCCAAGGTCTGTTAGTACATGTAAGAAAAAATAACAGAAACATTGTTTTTACGTATGTTCACCTCAAAAACAGAATCTGAACCACATCCATAGGTTGAGCATGGCCCACGCACTCTCAAAACATTTTCTTTCTTCTCATTTTGGATGCTGTAAACTGCCCTGCATAAATTCCAGTGTTCCGCAACAAAGCCAAGGGTGACACCAGGAGGACACTGCACCTCCAGCTGCAAGTAAGTGGTGACAGAAGTTAGGATGCTACATGTACATGTATATACACACATGAAGATACACCACGTAGATGTGTTTGCATTCACTCAAGGACTAAGGAAATTATTGCTAAGAGAGAACATCTGCCATTTTACCCAAACCATTCATCTTAGGACTGTATTTCAGTGAGCAGTCTCAAGGCGTAAGGTCACATTTCTTTTGAGATAAAGGGCAGGCTTAATTACAGTCGGCTATAAAATAGCCAGTTGTTCAGCTCAGTGTCCCTAAGGTGCACATTACATTTTTTGGTAAAAGCCCAAAGTGAAGCTTCTATTGACTATTTCTCTGGTGTCACATACACTTTCCTAGGAATTTGGGGAAAGGATTACACAGGACATCGGGCAAGACTACACAGCTTCATGAACTGTCAAATCAAGATATTATTGTTCTTATATATAAATTCCCACCTATATACAAACACAAAATTTGATATCTTCCAAGAACTGATAGCTCATATAATTTTAAGCCTCTGAGATAAAAATCAAAATTGTCTAAAAATAAATTACTTAAAAAAATTCATACCATGGTATACTCCTCACACATGAAAAGGAATGAACTACTGATATATGGAATAACTTGCATGAATCTCAAGGGAATTACACAGAGTGAAAAAAGCTAATCCTGAAAAGTTTCATATATGATTCTGTTTATATAACATTCTTGAAATGACAAAATTATAGATATGGAGAACAGACTAGTGATTGTCAGGGGTTAGTGATGAAGAGGAGGAAGGTAAGTGGGTGTGGTAATAAAAGGGAATGATGATGGAACTGTTTGGTATTTGTGTTATGGTGGTGGATATAGGGCTCTATACAGCTGATAAAACTGCATAAACTAAATGTACACACTCACACATGCACACACACACACACAAATGAATACAAGTAAAACTGAAGAAATCAAAAAAAACTAGATAAAGTTATGGGACAAAAGTTTCATAAATTGGACTAAGTTTGCAATATTGATTTGTTTCACTCTATTCTGGCTTTCTATATTCTCAGAAGGCTATATGTATAGGCTTTGATTAAAAATCCCAATCACAAATATGAAGAAAAATTCCTGCAATATACAAAAGGATTGAGGCTAAGAGGTGGAGAATCACTTCAAATATGAGGCTGTAATTTCAAAAACAATAACGACAAAAGAGTAAGATATCTGAGAACAACAGATACTCAAACAAATATTTATTGAATGGTGTACTATTTGCCAGGCACTGTGCTATGGAATTGATTTATCCTTGAAACAATCATCCTATCAGATAGGTACTAGTAATATCTCTGTTTTATAGGTAAATAAATTAAGGAACAGAGAGAGTTGTAAATAAATTGACATTTAGTAAATGCTATTATTTAACATAATATATCATTGAAATATCCCAGTAATCCTATGTGATATTATTCTACCCAGTTTATGAATAAGAACACTAAGGCTCAAAAAGGTTAAGTAAATTGTCCAAACTCAGTAGGTAGCATATCTAGAATTCAAACTCCGGTTGACCTCTCTCTAAAACTGCTTTTCTTTTCCTGTAGAAAACAACTTTCCTGGAACTACACAGACAATAAAACAGTAACCAAACTGCAACTCAGCACATCTGCAGTCTAGTTCCAGCACTGTCCTCTGCCAAGCGTGACACCTTCTCAGGCACTCAATCTTTTTGAGCCACTCTTTCTTTACCTGTAGAAAGATGTGGGCTGGAATGAGTAACGTAAAGGTATCTAAAGTCCCTTCCAAATCTAAAAGTATATGTGTATATTTAGCATTACCTGATATTATATGCAGGTACATTTAAATAAATGTATGTGACTACCGACGAACTCATAAATTTCGAATTCAGTAGACAAAACTGATAGAAGAGTGGTCATTGCCTAAACAAGCCTATTTTGTGCTTGACCCCCCAACCAGCATGTGAAGAATATGAACTCACAAGAAAAGCCCTCTGTGATTTTCCTTAGGTGAGACAATTTGGCTTCCTCCCTACCCACTAACTTCTTCCATTCTGACTGGCAGGGCCAGGGAATATCCCTCCTGGGTAGTTTTGACAGGAGCACATCATGCTGTGAAGAGTTGGATCAGAAAGAAACAATGATTAAACTTCCGTTCTCTGACCTCTTGCCTGGCTGAGGGGCAACAGAAGCAACAGCAGGTGCATCTGAAAGGTCTCTGCATTGTCATGATTTCTCGGCCCATACAGTCCGTGACGTGGAGGACAAAGGGCCTCAGTGTCCGATAAGCATTCTTGGTAAAGTCATCTGTGTCTTCGGTTACGATGTAAACCATTTGGTCTGAGTTGTTTTTAATGTCATATCTATTGTTAGTTTCAAAACGTGTTATCGCTGTAAAATAAAATAAGAATGTCGTCTTAAATTAGAACCAGTCAAAATGGCCCTCAGGAAGTCCTTGTTTAGTATTTCTTAGGGGCTTAAAGCAAAATAACTTTTAAAAATTTCAAGGGAAATATATATAATTTATTAGAACACCCAAAAATCCATGTGCTTTATAAGTATTTAAATAATTTTGGAAATACAAAACATTTCTTTTATTAATAAGAAGCGTGTACAGCTAGTACAGTGAGGGTCAGTAATCTTGAAAGGCTGAACTGAGAACAGGCATGATTTTGACTGTGATATTTTCTTCTTACTTCCAAAGCAAGGGCACTGAACCAGAATTCAGCAGATTTAGATTCTATTTCCAGCTCTGGCACTGATTAGCTGACACTGGTGCTCCTCGCTAACTCATTTAGTACCTTAGCTCCTTCTTTCACTCATGTATGAAAGATGGATAAGGAGCAGAAATAATGGGTAAAGGATGGGGGTTGACCAAATAAAACGAATGCCCTCTTCAAGTCCAAGAGCTTTGGATCATATGATTTATAGATAAATAAAATTATACAAAATAATTTGCTTCATTACTTTCTTGAAGACAAAATTTATAGACCATAACTTTTTTCTTCTCTTTGAACCACTGAAAATGATCAATATAAAGAATGAAGTAGATATTGGACATGCACATTTCTACCTGTTTAAAATACTGTTGAACATTAACAAAAATTATACGTACTTTCCATTGGCTCAAAATGCTGAAGAACATGTATGTTGTCCAACTGTTGGGATAGAATGAAGTAATTAGATGAGAGAAATAACGGAATTAAATCAAACTAGCATAGAAAGAAGCCGATGAGATAGATATCAAATGTATCAATTGAGACAAAAATATCTTTTTGAAGGTGAATAGAGTCAAAAAAGTTTATCGATGAAAGTTAGCTTATCTGCAGCTGATCATACGGATATTAGCAGAGCTGTCCACATAAGAAAAACACTTTCCTCCGGTTCCACTTTAACAAGCAGTTGCCCATATATCAGAAAAAACGTCTACTTGCTATAGAAATAGCATCTAGAAGAAGCTGTGCTTACATAGATTGTTCCTAGATCAGTCCCTACTCGCCCATCTCTCTGACATACCATCCTCAGATCGGAGGTGCTTAGGAAGCTCAGAGCAATTTAACGTGGGCCAGCCAAAGAGAAGGAAATTCTCTCCGTGACTTAGGGAGAACAAAGAGGCCAGGGTGAATCTCACATGCAGTGTCCAATTTTATATTATTTCACAAGTGCCTTTGGAAGAGGTTAACACACTGACTGTGCTGCTAACACTAGGGTCTTCCCCAAGTGCACACTTTAATAAGGGGAGAGTCCATGAGGCCAGGAGTATGTGAATGGAATTAGGGGAAGGGAGAGGAAACATTACTTAGGTGGTAACACTTTATAAAAGGAGAGGTTGGTGATACCATTAGAGAAACTTCTATCTTTACTTAGGAACCACTCTAAAGATGGATGGTTTGATGGACCCATCATCTGTTGTATGTGAGAACATGCTAGCAGAAGTGAAAAAGCCTTCTTGAGGACACACTGATCTTATTCATATAATTTTAGATTATTAATATTTAAACCATTAGACCATCCCTAATCCCTGGGCCGAGAACAATGCCTGAAATGACATATTTCACCAAATATTGGTTAAATCTATTAATTAACAAAAATATATGAATGTGGTGATAAACAAAATTAAAAATAACTAAACATAAATGTTTTGTGATGTGATTAATAACTGGAGGGTACAGAAAGGACATAATCAAACCTTTTCCTGTACGGAACACAATCAGGTAAGGGGGGTGAAACATGTCTTATAAAATATCAAACATTGCTCCTAAAATGGTTTATAGTCCTTTTTAATAGTCTAGGATATTAACATATAGAACTAAAAAGTAGAAATATTCACTGCACGCCTACTCCTGAGATATTGCAGGTTCAGTTCCAGATTGCTGCAATAAAGCAAATATTACAATAAAGTAACACGAACTTTTTGCTTCCTGATTAAATATAAAAGTTATGTTTACCCTATACTGTAGTGTGTTAAGTGTGCAATATTATGTCTAAAAAATACCTTAATTAGAAATACTTTATTGCTAAAAAATGCTAACAATCACCTGAGCTTTCAGCTAGTCATAATCTTTTTGCTGGTGGAAGGTCTTGCATGGATATTGATGGCTGCTGGCTGAGCAGGGTGATGGTTGCTGAAGGCTGGGGTGACTGTGTTAATTTCTTAAATAAGAAAACAAGCTTATGACATTGAGTCTTCCTTCTACCAAAGAAGTTCCTGTAGCATGTGATTCTATTTGACAGCATTTTACCTACTATAGTATTAATAGAACTTCTTTCAAAATTGGAATCAATCCTCTTAAACTCTGCTGCTCTTTTATCAACTACATTCATGTATTAATAATATTCTAAATTCTTTGTTGTCATTTAAACAGTGTTCATGGCATCTCCGCCAATAGATTCCATCTCAATAAACCACTTTCTTTGCTCATCCATAAGAAGCAACTCCTCATCTGTTAAAGTTTTATCTTAAGATTGAAGCAATTTAGTCACATCTTCAGGCCCCACTTCTAATTCTAGTTCTCTTGATATTTCCAACACATCTTTATCCACTGAAGTCTTGAATCCCTCAAAGTCATTTATGAGGGCTGGAATCAACTTCTTCCAAACTCCTGTTCATGTTAACATTTTCACCTCCTTCCATGAATCATGAACGTTCTTATTGGCATCTAGAAGGTGAATCCTTTCCAGGAGGTTGCTAATTTACTTTGCCCAGATTCATCAGAGAAACCTCCATCTATGGCAGCTATAACCTTCAAAAATGTATTCCTTAAACAATAAGACTTGAAAATTGAAATTAATCCTTGATCCATGGGCTGAAGGATGGATATCGTGTTAGCAGGCATGAAGACAACATCAATCTCCTTGTATAGCTCCCTCAGAGTTCTTGAGTAACCAGGTGAATTATCAAAAAGTAATAACACTTTGCAAGGATTTTTTTTTTTTGACCAGTAGGTCTCAACAGTGGGCTTAAAGTATTCAACAAACCATGATTTCAAACAGATGTGCTGTCATCTCAGCTTTGTTGTTGCATTTATAGATCACAGATTAGATTTAGCATAATTCTGTAGGGTCCTAGAATTTTTGGAATGGCAAATGAGCATTGGTTTCAACTTAAACTTACCAGCTACATTAGCCACTAACAAGAGAGTCAGCCTGTTCTTTGAAGCTTTGAAGCCATGCATTGATTTCTCCTCTTTAGCTGTGAAAGTTCTTGATGGCATCTTTTCCCAATAGAAGGCTGTTTTGTCTACATCAAAAATCTGTTGTTTAGTGTAGCCACCTTTATCATGATCTTAGCTAGGTCTTCTGGATAACTTGCTGCAACTTCTACATCAGCACTTGCTGCATTTTTATGTTAAGGAGGAGACATCTTTCCTTACAACTCATGAACCAATCTCTGCTAGCTTTAAACTTCTCTTCTGCAGCTTCCTCACTTCTATCAGCCTTCATTGAACTGAAGAAAGTTAGGCCCTTGCTCTGTATTAAGATTGGCTTTACAGAAATGCTGTGGCTGTTTTGCTCTTCTATCCAGACCACTAAAACTTTCTGCATGTCAGTAATAAGATGTTTCTACTTTATCATTTGTGTGTTGACTGGAGTAATAGAAATTTTAATTTTTCAAAAAATCTGGATGTCCTGGTGGCTCCAGAATGCCTATACAGATGGAAATTAGAGAGTCATTGTGTTATGTGAAGGGGCTTTCTGGAACCTGGACTGAAGTCATATACTTGGTAAGTCCCTGATTTTTATTTATATTGTATGTTTTTGAGGGTGGCAAGAGTGACTAATGAAAATTATGGGTGGGCAGGAAAAGCAATAGGATAAGGTATTCAATAGGATGAAGTAATTCCCCTGCTGTCTTGTGTTTTGTTCTTTTTTATGTTGGTTTACTTGATGTTAAGTCTTTACTTCTAAACAAATGATGCAACTAGCATCTATGAGAGTTTTTTTTTTTCCTATTCCTATTCCTGTTTTTCTAGTTTTCTTCAAGAAAGCATCTTGAATGCCTTAAAACTCAATACAAATCCTTATGAAAACCACATTCATCCCACTAAAAACATCCCTATACTCTTTGCTTCCCCTTCAAACTTCTGACATTAGTATTAGCATTCTTACAGCTTCACAAACTAGGCATTTCTCATCCCTGATTCATCTCTTTTATTAACTCTGCCTGGCCTGTTTTCTCTTCTGGGATCCCCATGGTCATGCTTCATAAGAACATAATTTGTATGTGCATGGAGTACCTGAGCTAAGTATTCCAGACCAGGAGGGCAGTTTGGCACAGGAGGTGGCCCTGGAATCCATGTTATTGGAGCCTGCTGATTTGGCACAGGACATTTGCCAGGCTGATACTGGATAGTATGGGTACCACCAGTTGGTGGGCCCAAGGGGAAGATACTGGGCTGCTGTGGACTGTAGTATCCCATAGGCAAGCCTCCTGGGTAACCTGCTGGTGGAGGGACAGCTGGTCCAGGCGATCCTGGGTTCAAAACAAATGAAAGTGTTATACAGTCTTAACACTATAATATTTTGGAAGTTAACATGACTTTTTATATTAAGATGAAATGGATCATACAATATCCACTTGAAAATGACAAGTTTTTCCATTTTTTGAGTGTATACTATGTACCAACAATGTATTAAGAGGATTTATTTACATTTTAATTCATTTAATCCTCTTAAATCTTTTGAAATAATTATTGCCAGTTCAGAGGTACAAAAATAAAGTCTAAAACATTAAGTAACATGTTAGCCTCTCAATGCATGAAGTTCCTTCTTTGGAGATAATATACTTACTTCATTATGTTGTACTGAGATTAGTACAAGGCCTAGCATGTAATTACTATTGTAAATTTTTGTTATCATATTTATTGTTATTTACTATTACAAAGACAGTAATGTCTATTTTACATCAAAAAAGTGATTTTAATGACTATTTCGAGCTGCCTTTGATTCAATCACTTTTATATATCTTCATCATCAAGTTCTTAGACTGATCCTCAATCCTGACATCTCCTAGATTCAATTTCTTAAGCATGTTGTCTTAGTAGTTTGGACTGCTATAAAAAAATATCACAGACAGAGTGGCTTAAAAAAACAAAACAAAACAAAACAAACGAAAAGACCCACAACCGTGTCTTTCTTACAGTTCTGAGCAGTCCAAGATCAAATGCTTGTGTGGTTGAATGGTGAGAGCTCTCTTCCTGGTTTGAAGACAGCCATCTTCTGGCTGTGTCTTCACACGATGGAGAGACAGATTATCTCTCTCATGTCTCCTCTTATAAGGGTACTAATTCCATCATAAGGGTTCTACTCTCTCCATCTAATTACCCCTGAAAGGACCCACCTCCAAATACCAACACATTGAGGATTAGGGCTTTAATACATGAATTTCGGGGGATACAAACATTCGGCCCATGGCACTTAACCCTCCACTATTTCTCCCCACTCCACCTCCAGAGATCTTATGAGTTTTGTCTTTGTCATTATACATCGGTCAGGGTATCTGGATTTTTTAAAATAGATACAATATTTTATAATGTTTTAAGAATAAAACTCATAATAATGCATTTGCATACAACAATTAATGGTTGACTTTAGGATTTCTTTTTTATCAAGATCTCCTAAGATAAGCAGTGGTAATTCTGAATTTCACAATGATATTTTTAAAATTCAAGGAATTTCCAGCAGTAGATATGAGAATGCCTATGCTGCTGAGATACAGAGATGAACTCTAGTTACCGAGTTTTTTGAATACTTTTGTACTTTAATATTTTCATTTTTCTTTTCTAGGTGTTTATAATTCATTAATTATAATTTGAAAGTAATGGGGCCCTTGTTGTCTACTAAGAGATATACAGAACACTCTAAATTATTTCTAAGGTTTTATAGCCCTAACTGAAATCTTGTCAGTGGCAGAGCCACAAGCAGCCCACAAACACTTTTCCCTGAACTTCCAGGAAAGTTAGACTCAGAAAAAGAAAGGTTTTCCTCTTCTAACAGAGATTTTAAGAAACAATGTCCTGTGGAAAGGCTTGTGGTTGAAAACAAAAATAAATTATGTAAGTCAAGATATTTCATATTAATTTGTCAATATACCGTCATTCTTCAACATTCATGGGCGATTAGTCCCAGGACCTCCATGGATACCAAACTATGCCAGTGTTCAAGCCACTTACATAAAAATGGTGTAGTATTTGCATATAAGCTATACACAGGTTTCCAAATACTTAAATCATCTCTAATTTAATTCTAATACCTAATACAATGAAAATTCTGTGTAAATAGTTGTCATATTGTTTTTTACATGCATTATTTTCATTGTTTTTAATTATTTTTTCCTGAATATTTTCAATCCATGTTAACTGAATCCGTGGATGCACAGCCCACAGATACAGAGTGACAACTGTAGATCTACTTTAGTTAAAATCAAATAAAACTTCACATTAGTAAGGAACCCTAGGTAAAACTGCACTTGAAGAATCTACTGAAGCTTTGGTGGCTAGACATGAAAGGAGTTTGAAAAAAGTGGAACTAGATTTTCTAGATTTCAAAGGTAGATGTTTAAATTTACTACTTTCAAATTTAGAGAAAAATAGTTTGAAAATACTTTTTCTTAAATTGTGATTAAACATATCAAGTACTTAAAAATAATCTGGAGTTCTTAATAAAATTGCAAACTCCTGAGCCCCATTCTAATCTATGGAATAAGAATCTATAACGCAAAATATAGGAAGAAAAACATCTTATTTCACTGATTGTTTTTAAAAATATACTATTCAATAGTTTTTTTTTTTTTTTTAGTATATTCTCAAAGTTGCACAACCATCACCACAATCTAAATCCAGAAGTTTCATCATACCACAAAAAACACACATATCCATTAGTAGACATTCCCATTCCTTCCTCCCAATGATCCCTGGAAATCACTGCCTAATCTAGATATTTTATATAAATGAAATCACACAGTATTTAACCTTTATGTCTGATTTCTTTCACTTAGCATGTTTTCAAGGATCCTGTATGTTATAGCACAAATAAGTACTTCATTCCTTTTTATGGCTGAATAATATTCTATTGTATAGCTATATCACATTTTATTTATCCTTTAATCAGCTGGTAAATATTTGGAGTGTTTTCACTCTTGGCTATTATAGATAATATTGCTGTGATCATCCATATACAAGTTTTGGTCTGGATATATTTTTCAATTCTCTATGTAGGAGTGAAATTAGCTGAGGTATTCAGTACCTCCGTGTTTAACTTTTTGAGGAACTTCCAAATTGTTTCCCAACGTGGTTTCACCATTTTATAATTCTATCTGTTGTGTGTTAGAGTTCTACTTTCCCATCTCCTCCACCAATACTTGCTATTGTCTGTCTGCGGTGGTAACTTATTGTGATTTTGACTTGCATTTTCTTGATGACTACTGATGTTGAGTATCTTTTCATATGCTTATTGGCCATTTGTATATCCTCCTTGGAGAAATAGCTATCTAAATCCTTTGCCCACTTTTAAACTGGATAGTTTCTCTCTTTATTATTGCCTTGTAAATGTTCTTTATGTATTCAAAATAAAGTCCCTTGCTGGATAAATGGTTTGCAAGTATTTTCTCTGATTTTGTAGGCTGTCTTTTCTTTTTCTTGATATAGTGTCTTTTGACACACCAAAATTTTAAATATTTATGAGGTCTAATTTATCTATTTTTTCCTTTGGTTGCTCATGCTTTATTTATCATATCCAAGAAACTGTTGCCTAATCCAAGGTCATGAATAATTACACCTATATTTTCTAAAAGTTTTAGAGCTTTCACTTTTACATGTAGGTCTTTGATCCATTTTGAGTTCATTTGTATCTAGTGTGTGACAGGTTCCAAATTCATTCTTTTGTATGTTGACATTCATTCATATCAGCACATTTGTTGAAAAGACTATTCTTTCCACACTCAATTATTCTGTCACTCCTGTTGAAAATCAATTGGCTACAGGTGTTTTATTTCAGGACTCTGAATTTTATCACACTGGTCCCCAGTACTCACTATATGGTATTGACTACTGTAGCTTTGCAGTAAATTTGGAAACTGGAATGTGTGAGTTCTCCAAATTTTTTTTTCAAGGTTTTTTGGGCTATTCTATGTTCTTTACATTTTCATATGTTTTTGAGGATCAGCTTGTCAATTTCTTTATATATATGTGTATATAACCTACTAAAAAATTGGTAAGAATTGTGTTGAATCTGTAATCAATTTGAGGAGTATTGCCATTTAACAATATTTACTTTTCAAATCTGTAAAATATTTTTCCATTTACTTAAGTCTTAGTTAATTTCTTTCAACAATGTTTTTCAATATGCAAGTCTTATACTTCCATTATTAAGTTTATTCCTGAGTATTTTATCATTTTTGTTGTCATCGTATGTGGAATCGTACCTTTGCTTTCTTTTTCAAATTGTTCATTGACAGTGTGTAGAAAAACATTGGATTTTTGTATATTGTTCTTGTATCCTACCACGCCACTGAAGTCACTTACTGGTGTGCTGTGTATATATGTGTATGTGTGTATTTCTTAGGATTTTTTATGTATATGAGATCATGTCATCCGCATATAGAGATAGTTTTGCTTCTTCCTTTCAATCTGGATGGCTTTTGTTAATATTTCTTTTCCTTGCCTAATTACCCTGGCTAGAGCTTCTAGTACAATGAGGAACATAAGTAGCAAGAGAAGATATGCTGTTTTGTCCTTGATCTTGGAGGGAATGAATGCTTTCAATCTTTACTACTAAATATGTTAGCTGTAGGTTTTTCATAGATGCCCTTTATCAGATTGAGGAAGTTCTATTCCATCTCTAGTTTGTTAAGTGTTTTTATCATGAAAGATGTTGGATTTTATCAAATGCTTTTTCTGTACCTGTTGATGTGATCATGTGGTTTTTGTCCTATATTCTATTAATATGGTATACACATTGATTGATTTTGATATGATAAACCAATCTTTCATCCTGGGGGTAAATCCCACTTTGTCATGGTGTATAATCCTTTCCAATATTGCTGGATTTCGTTTGCTAGTATTCTGTCGAGCATAGATTCATCTATATTTATTGAAGATATTCATGTGTAGTTTTCTTGTGATTATCTGACTTTGAAAATTAGGTAATACTGGCCTCATAAAATAAGCTGGGAAAAGTTTACTATTCTTCCAGTTTTTGGAAGAGTTTGTAAAGGATTAGTATTTAAATATTCATGAAGCATTTGGTAGAATTCTTTAGTTAAGCCATCTGGGCCTAGGCTTTATTTGTGGGAATTTTTAAAATAATAATTCAATCTCTTTACTTATGATAAAAGTCTATTCAGGTTTTCTATTTTTTCTTAAGTCAATTTCAATAGCTTGTGTCTTCCTAGGAATTTGTCCATTTCATCTAGGTTTCCTAATTTGTTGGAAAATTATAAAATTGATTATATTATTCCCTTAAGATACTTCTTAATTTCTATAAGGTTGGTAGAAATGGACTTACATTCATTCCTGATTTTACTATTTGAGTCTTTTTTCTTTTCTTGGTGAGTCTGACTTAAGTTTTCTTAATTTTGTTAATCTTTTCAAAGGACCAACTTTTGGTTTCATTGATTTTGCCTATTGTTCTTTTTTATCTATTTCATTTACTTCTGCTTTCATCTTTATTATTTCTAACTGTTTGCTTTAGTTTTCTTTCTTAAGGTGCAATGTTGGATTACTGATTGGAGATCTTTCTTATTTTTTAATGTAGGCATGTACAGCTCTAAAGGTCCCTCTATGTACTGCTTTAGCTACATCTTATAAGTTTTGATATATTGTGTTTTGTTTTCATTCATTTCAAAGCATTTTCTAATTTCCCTTATGATTTCTTTTTGCATGTATAGTCATTTAAAAATCTGTGTTTAATTTCTTCATATTAGTAAATTCTCCAAATTTCTTTCTATTATTATTGATTTCTAATTTTGTTCTATCATGGTAGGAGAATACACTCTATGTGATTTCAATTTATTAAAATTTATTAAGGCTTATTTTATGGCCTAACAATAATTGTGGAGAATGTCCTAGGTGAGCTCAAGAAGACTGCGTATTATGCTGTTATACAGTAGAGTGTTTTATTATGTCTAGTGTCTGTGGTAGAGTGTGTATTATGTCTAGTTTGGTTTATAATGTTGTCCAAGTCTTCTATTTCCTTTCTGATCTTCTGCTTGGTTGTCCTATCCATTATTTTAAGTGTGGTATTTCAGTCTCCAACTATTATACGTTATATTATCTATTTCATCTTTAATTTCTATCGGTTTTGCTTCATATATTTTGGAGCTCTGTTTTTATGTGTATATATGTATATAATTATTCTCTCTTCTTGATGGGCTGACATTTTTGTTATTATAAAATGTCCTTTATCTCTAGTAACAATTTTCATCTCACTATATTTTATCTGATGTTCCTATAGTTATTTCATTAATCCTTATTAACCACCAAGTTTGAGAAATACTGATCTGATACACAGTGTTTTACAAACTGGTGATAATAGTTGTGGGCTTTAAAATCAATTTAATAATTCAAACTTTAATTTTTAAAAATAAAATGACCTAGGATGTGTGTAGTGACTCAAGCTTATAATCCTAGCATTTTGGGAGGCCAAGGCAGGAGGATCACTTGAAACCAGGAGTTTGACACCAGCCTGAGTAACATAGCAAGACCCCGTTTCTACAAAAAATACAAAAATTAGCCAAGTACAGCATTGTGTGCCTGTATTCTCAGCTACTCTAGAGGCTGAGATAGGAGGATCACTTGAGCCTAGGATTTTGAGGTTGCAGTGAGCTATGATGATGCCACTACATTCTAGCCTGGACAACAGAGTGAAACCCTGTTTTGAAATAAACGAACAAATAAAAATAAATAAATAAAAATAAAATGAACTAGAGTAGAATAAAATACAATGGAAGTAACACACTGTATTGCTAGTATACTATATACTCACCATATTCAGTATTGCTTGGTGAAACTTGTGTAAGTTATACATAAATATACACAAATGTATCTATATTTGTATTTGTTTACCATGGGTTACAGTATATTGCTATCAAGAATGTTTAAAAGCCAGTAATTTAAAGAACTTTTTATTTAACCAATATAAAGATGACAAAGATTGTCTTCTGGATTGGAAAAGACAGAAACAATGTTAAAACATTGCATTATATAATCACATAAGAACTTGTTTTCACCATGGTTGGAGATTTTTCCCTGCATATTTCCTCCTTTGGGGGGAAATAATTTTACGTAAATATAGGTTAAACTATAATTTTTCTGAAAATTACTATTATATTTTTTCTTATAATGTGTATATATGCATATATGTATGTTTTATTGTATCTCTGTTCTTTTATTTATTTATTGGGTTGTCAGTCCATATGACAGAAGGAAGGTGTCAGAAGCTGAGATTCACCTTGTGTCCAAGTAAGTATGCTAAAGGGAAGACTGTGATAGTAAAAGCCAAATTTGGGCTGTGTTGTCAAAGCTCCGCAAACGGTGTTTTCCCTAAGTCACTGAGGTTTGGGGCACTGTGGGTCTATAGGACTAAGGAATCTGGAGTCTTTTGTAATCAAACAGCAATGCCACACAACTGTGTTGGGCAGGGAATGTTATCTCCTGAAAAATGTGAACAGTCTCATTGGAAGCTGTTCTTTGAAAAGGTCACTTTTGTAGAAGGAAAAAAGATTTCAGAGAGTGGGGTAAGGTGGATGCTATGCTCTCTCTCAGAGCCCCCAAACAACTGGGTCTTGGATACCATATGGATCTGGAAAAAACTCCTGTTGGATAAAGCTATATCAACTGCAAAGAAGAAAAAAAAAAAAGATAATAACTAACACTTACTGAGGTCTTATTTTATTTCAGGCACTGTTCTAAAAACTTTACAAGTATTAAATCTTGTAATCTTTACATCAACCCTATGTGGTAGGTATTATTATTATTATCCCTAATTAACTGAGGCATAGGGAAGTTAAGTAACTTGCTGAGGGTCACTAGCTAATATGTGTCAGAACCAGAATTAGAATTCAAGCATTCTGACTACAAAAGCACCCTTAACTAAATCATGCTAATACTTCCCTTAGATCAGAGGCAAGGAAGAGCAACACCCAAGAGGGGATTCTGTGGAGGGCCTTGGACTTGTAGACTGGAAGAGCAACCCTAGCTAGCAGCTATTTTTAAGTCCTTAAGTTCTGCACCCTTCCATGGGACATCATAGGGGCAAAGCAGTGGCTTGGGGTCAACTAATGCTAAGAAAGCAAGTCACCACAAGGACAAGATGTTCCCTAGGACTCCCAGAAGTTCTTTGTGATGAGAATAGTGCAAAGATAGCACTTTCTATACGGCAAATTGGACAGAGGCTCAGATTCTTGTGATATGGACATGAAAGGGAAGAGTGGTCTTTGAAAGTGATGAAGTCTGGGACATTTTGGTTACTCATAAAAATCCCACTCATAAAAGCCATGAATTCTGAAATGAATTCTCCCAATACCATCTGTAAACAAAGCCATGAGGTATATCCAACATTCCTTTTTCTAGAAAATATCCTCAACCCTATTTCAAGGATCAGCCACTGTGCTTGCTGCTAGAGACAGAAAGATATACAAACACATGCCTGTCTTCAAGGGCATCCAGATCTGTGGAGGACAAACAGATTTACAAGAAAAAGTGAATGGTTAACGTGAAGTGAGTAATTGGTGTAATCATAGGTAGACGCAGAGTGTGTTAAGGGCTTAGAGAAAAGGAGCATATTACCTACGAAGAGAACACTGATTATATGTGATAACACACGAGACCTAGCCACAACCTCTGTGACAGGGAAAGTTTTACAGGGAGACAGATCAGAACAAGCAGGTGCATACACGAGGCTCAGTACTGCAGGAGTAAAGACTGTGTGGAGGTGCAGCAGACAAAGCTGGAAAGAAAGGTAAGAAGGAGAGAAGATTATGAAAGATCTTGTATTCCATGCAAAGATATTTAAGTTTCTGCCAATGAAATGGAAAGTAAAGAGATTAGTTTTACATTTAGAATCCTTTGTAAATGAGAAGGTTAGATTAGTCAGGAAGTGCTTGCAAAAGTCCAGATGCAAAGCTAAGAAGTTTAATTGTAGTGAAAAAAAAGAAAATGGAAAAATGATAATTGGCATTTAAGAGGCAGTATTGACTTAGTATTGGACTAGATATGAGAAAAGATTCTCATGTTTCTTGTTTGGGCTCCATAAGCCTCTGGAGTAGGTAAAAAAAATTAGAGGGTATGAATTTATAAGCAACATGACAAAGTTGTATTGATGATCACTGAATTCGAGATCTAATGGTTATCCAGCAGAAACAGTGTATAGGCAGTTGGAAATGCAAGTTTTAGAGCACAGTAGACTAATATGGGCTAGGGATACGGGGTTCATAAGTGATTAAAGGCAAATGAAACCATTGCTGTTACCAAGATCACTGAGGACAGCATGTAAAAGGGAGGGTGAAGGGAAGAGGTGAGAGAGGGAGACAGGACAGGGAAGGACAGGGGAGTGGACAAAAGAACTCTGGGGAATAGCAGTGCTTAAGGGTAGGGGACACAGAGTTCTTGACAGAGATTGAGAGTAAGCAGAGACCAAAGGAAAAATAATGCTAACTAGAAACAATGTCAAATTAGAGCTAAGTGAGAAAAAGGTATAATGTCTTTAGAAAAAAAATGAGGGAAAGTGTGTGTTTGAGTTTTGACATGAAGAACATAGTCTAATTCCTTTAAGAATTGTGTTTAATTAAGACTACTCAAATTGTAGTAGAAATCAGTATCCTTCCCCTCTTTTTAGCCATTATTAAAAACAACAATGCAACTAAAAGTCACATAAATTATCTTAAGAATATTAATCAATACATCGCTATAATCAGTTAATAATGAATTTATAAGGTAATTTGAATATAAAATTTGAGGATCAGTAAGTTGGAAACAAAATTATGATTGAGATCTTAGGGCTATTTAGTATAGAGTTAGTATTTCTAAGAAAAATTATATAAAATTTTTGTGATTGAATGAGTTTTGTTATAAGTATTTATTACCAGAATAAAGGAAAAAACATGATGAAATTATGTGCGGGATACTGGCATATTATACTCTCTTCTGAGCTTTGCAATTGCCATTAAAAGTTACGATTGCTTCTGCAGAAAAACAAAACAAAACAAAAAACAACACACGTTTAACTTCGTGTGACTATAGTATCTTATACTCATTTAAAAAAAGAACCCCTGTCATGGAGCATTATCTTACCAATACTTGGGTGAGAAATACTGCCTTATAGTGTTTGAGTTTTCTTAGTTATTTTGAATATTATCATTCTTTTTTATTTCCAAAAAATCATGTCATTTTCTGTTTAAATAGATTATGTATAACAAAAGTTACTTATTAACTATCCTTTTAGACAACAATAGTGAACAAAATTATTTTTGGTAGGATCACATATCCGGTACTAAAATACACGTAAAAATTATGTAATTGAATTTAAAAATAAATTCATTAAAACAAATATTTCAACTATAGTAGTTCAAATTTCTTATTGTGAATTACAGACACAATTTCTATCAGTCATCATAAGTATGTAGAGAGTCCAGCCACTAGGTGGCGATCACGGAGAATTTTTACTGTATTTTCTAGTTGAAAATTCATTAGTTGTATGCTCTGCACGATCATGTTTTCAGTTTATCTAGTCATTTAGTTTGAAGGATGTCTCCTACTTCTTGCTAATTTCCTTTGTAAATATCGAGAAGAATAGACATCTATTTCCCACATAAGCAGAACATGATTTATAACCAGTATTTGCTTCTTAGAAATGGTAGAGTTTCTGTTCTAGTGGAATCCAGATTCTTGGATATGGAGTGATTGGTGAATACAAGATAGATCATGTACATCGCGGTGAAAGTCATTGAAGTGTAATGTAGAGAAATTGTCAGATAAAGCATGATTATAATTTGGGATTGCCAATATATTGGATTTAGGAGAGGTTGAGGCAGTAATGAGGTAGGTTTTGATGATCTTATCTGTATAACATACATACACATTAGGAAAAGCAGGACGGTACATTCTGCTGTTTTCAGCAACCTGAGCTCCATAGATCATGTGTCTAAAGTCAAAACAGCATCTTTGCTATCATCCTATAAATACCGGGGCTTCTCTGCCCTTTTAGAGCTTCACCCAGTAGTTTCCACCTGTAGGTATACACTTAAATATGTATTTAAAGAAATATTGCTAAACTGTATCCATCATTTTCTATGTCATTAAAATATATTTGAATATATTACTGATTGAATATATTTCCTTGGTCAAAAGTAAATATATTTTTAATCTTTAAAATTTTACACAATGACACATTGTTTTCCAAAAAGACTACTTTAAAAAACTGAAATTTACACTAGCCGTGTATAAGTATTCATTTTCCTGAGTTATCATCAGTAGCGTATTCAGACTTATAAAAATATTTTCCAGAACAACAAGCTCCTAAATAGCACTCAAGACCATTCACGTCCACTTCTCTGCACTTCTCCTGCTATTCGTTGCTCGCATGCCTCACGCCAGCCCTTCCCGACCACGTGCTTTTGGACATAGAATTCTTCCTTCTAGGCACAGTCACTTCCCGCTTTTCTTTGTGAAATTCTCATCATGACAGCAAAACCTGATTTCCTCAGTCAGGGCTTTCCTCAATTCCCTGACAAAGTCATCTACTGTTTCTGTTCCCTTGTAACATTCTTTTCATATGTCCATAATAGAATGGAGAGAATGTCATCAGCGTTTGTATAACTTCCTTCTGATAGCCTGTAAATCCCATGAAGACAGGAATGTCTTCTAAGACATATAGTAAACTACCTTGTGCCCTATTAGCATTAAAAATTTATGTATTGACTCAATTAATTAATTTAAAAAGAAATTTTAACTACTAGTATGGTTTGCTGGAGGAGGGAAGATTGTTTATGATTATTTAACCTACCTGGTACAAAATGAGAATTGTAATCAGGAGGGGCATCAGACCTTGGATCCGGTGATTTTATTTGATACTCCATTTCACCTGCAGGCTGCTCAGGGGCCGTGGGGACTACACCTTGGGGGAAAGAGAGGACACATGACTTACAAAGGAAACGATAATATGATAACAAAATGTGTTCATTTTTTTCTTGTTGGTATGCATCAAGCAATATAATAAATATGAAGACATTCATATTTTTATAAAAACAATTAGTCCTATAATAGACATCAACCTATTAATAAATTTTGTAAATTTTCAAACTGCACATAGACTAAAAATAACACTAAACAATTATGTTGTGCTTGTGACCAAAGCAAAGAGTTTTCATACTAGTGGTTCAGCTGACCTGAAGTTGACTCCTACCTACATAGTAAATTCCTTGCACAATATCAAAAAATTTTTTCCTATTATATAATGTGAGAAAATAGGCATATATAGATAGAGTGAATTTGATTTTTCCCCTAGTCCTTTTCGGAAAGTGGTATCTAAATAAATCAAAACATAACACCCTAAACACTTAATGGTGTAGAAAGCAGTGGTGCTACACACAATTCAATTAGAGGTAGTTTAGACTACATCTCCAGTGACCCACATTTTTACTGAATTCTTTCTACGAACAACCTGGGTCACAGTAATTGCTGCAAAGCAGATACTGGAGTCATTTTCATGATGTTACACCTTGTCCTCTTGTTGAGATCAGAGAAATTTCTCTCTGGATTCACTATAGGAAAAAGTTCTCAATTTGCTAAACAACCAGTTGACTTTTATCTCATAGAAAACACAAATCCCCTAAATGTGGGGGTATTTTTCTCTTTATATCAGTTTCTAGAAAATGCAGGGCCTATTTTCAGCCCTCTTCTACCAAGGCAGGATGTCACCACAGGCTGTCACCGTTACTTGCTACCACCTCTTTGCAGACTTGCTTTGCTATCCTTGCTTTTCCTTTACCTAATTTGCCCCGTATACTTTAAAGATCATTTTGTACATATATGCTAATATAAGTCCTTTTTTAATCCTTTTCAGACAAAGATAGATAGTTTATATGTATACATAATTATATATTTATATTCTCCAAATGCTAAATAATTAAAAGCTCCAAAATGAAATGAAGACCCCCTTTAAGGAAAACAGTCGGGTAATCCACATTTAAAAATAAAGAGCATTCAAATTTATTCATAAAAACTTACCTGACATTTCGAAGAATTCCAATTTTTCCTGAAAAATAAAATATTTTAATGCCTTAAAAATATATACCAACCATATAGTTACTATTATTATTCAGTGACATAGGTAACAAGTTCTGTCATTCTTTTAGCTTCCAGTTACCTTTCGTTCATTGATCAATGCAACAAATACTTATTGAGCATCTATTATATACCAGGCACTATTTTAGATGTTAAGAATACAGCAATAAACCAGATACTCCATTACCCATTCTACTGCAGCTCATATTCTTGTGGGCTAAGATTTAAAAAAACGTCAACAAATATTTTAGTTTAAGTTTAGAATGTACAGTTCTGAAGGAAACAAAGTTAAAGGTTTAAGAAAAACATGGATGGGAAGTTCTAGGAGAGTCAGGCTAAGCTTCTCCCAAGAAATGACCTTAGAACTATTTAAACTATGAAAAGGAAACTTCACACTAAAATTTTGGGCAGAGTTCCAGGAACACAGAAAAGTAAGTGCAAAGGCCCAGAGATGGCAATGAGCTTGGGATAGAGGTAAGATGTGGCTGGGCCACAGGGAAGATGTGGCTGGGCCACAGGGAATGAAGAGAATCGAAGTAAGAGATAAAGACCAATATCTGATCACATCTAAAGGCCATGGCAAGGTGTTTGGCATGTTTTATAATTCCAGGGGGAAGTCCGGAGGATCGTAGTCAGAGGAGTGATCAGATCTGATTTATACCGTATAGTGGGAGTGGAAGAGTAGAAGGAGAGAGCAGTGAGGGATGGCAGCGGTAATCCAGTGAGAGCTGGTGAGGGCTTAGACTGGGGAGGTGACACCAGAGAGGGTTAGAAGTGCTCAGGGGCATGACAGGGTTTCTAAGCAGAACCTACAGGAGTCGCTGATGGATTAAAGAAAAGAGAGGATTCAAGGATGGGTCTCAGTTTTAGCCCTGAGTAGCTGAGTTGATGGTGATGACTTTAACTGAACCAGAGAGGAGGATGGTAAGGAAATTATGGGGACTGAGGAAGGTAAGAATCAAAACTTTAAACTGGGGCATGTTATGTTTGAGGCCAAAAGAAGACAAATTAAACATGTAAATAAAAATATGTATATTTTAATATTATGAGAATAACTCAGAGAAGGAAACTGGAAGTTGAGATGAGATTTGAAACAAGGAGTGGGGAGGGAGTTAAAATAGTCTCGATTCAATCAGCCAAAAACAATGACAAAAAAGCCTATTATCAGAGAAGGGAATTTCAGTATATCTGAATTTCCAACTTCTGGATAAAGACAAATAGCAAAGAGAAGAACATCAACAAAGATTACAATTTACTGATTGCTTATCAAGTGTTAGGCAAAAGGCCCAACACTTTTCACATATTGTTGCTAATTATAACAACATCTCTCTAATATATAAATGGCCAACCCTGCTGAAGTCACTGGGCAGAACAAGCAAGTCATTGGAGGACACATATAGTATTCTTCCATTTCAGAATGTTCAATAGTAGGAAATCTAAGCAAAACACCTTATCTGATAAACATATGGAGAAAAACGCTAAGGAAATGCTAGGGAATTAATAATGCAAAATTCAGGAAAATGGTTACATGTGAGGGAGAAGAGGGCAAGTGTTTAGCAGTAGCCTACAAGGAGCTCTCAGTTCCTGCCAGTCTTCTGGTTCCATCAGGGTGAAGAGAACAGGGGTCATCAGTTTTAAAGGGTACACATATATATATTGAAATATGCGTGTTTATATGTATGACGTTGTTTCACAATAAACAAGAACCATCTGACAGTTCTATGTTGAGGTTAACCTTCTTCTAACTAAAGGTTGTCCCTTTCTATGGTATCTGGGGATTGCAAACTAGCCAGGGACCATAATAGAAACTAATTAGAACAGGTTAGTAAGTGCCTTATGTTAAAGGGGACAAATTATCTATCCATCTATCCATCCATCATCTATCCAGCTATTTATAGTGGCAATCTGTTTAGTATAGTGCAAAAGTGGCAAATTTTAACAATTGCTGAATCTAGGTGAAGAAATAGACTGGAATATTATTTTCAAAAATTTTATTTTCAAAATAAAACTTGAAAAAAAAATACGGAATTCTAAACGCCAAACCTGATGTAGTACCTCTGGGGTCCAGGCTTAGAAAACTTCACTTAACACAGTCCTAGATGATCCTTACGATCAAGCATGTTTGAGACTAATATAATGAGTGTAAAGAAAAATAACAGTTCTCAACTCTGCCAGGAAGAAATTAAGAATTCAAATCTGACTCTAGTGACTGAATAACAACTTGGAAAATAAACAGTTCAGTAAAATGTTAAAAAGCAACTAATATCAGTGACTTTAAATAAAGGAAAATATACCTACATATTGCCTCACAAGTTTCAGGTGCTTGAAGAGTCTGTATCTTCCCTGTCCTTCCAGGAATTTTTTTCTCATCACCCTATATTCTCTTCCCTTTCTTATAAAATTTTACAATATAGTTTTAGCCAAAATGTTATGTAAGACAGGAGAATTTCCAGTTGGCACAAGCATAAATGTTGTTAACTCAATCCTCCCTTAACCTTCAGTGAATCATTTCAGATTTCCCTATCACTCAGCAACAGC
>RJWJ010022786.1:10348-26599 GCA_004363605.1 Indri indri | reverse complement strand
AAGGACAGATGAAAAGAGCAGAAGCAGCCAGACAGATATGGATTCTGTCTGTAGTTTCTGGAGAACTCCAAAATGTTACAATAAATGTGCTAAGAGTGGTTCGAATGCTATCAAATTTCTATAGGATTTCTGAGGCTGGAAAAAGAGTACAGGCTACATCAAAGTGAAAATTTTTGCAGTTAATATTCCAATAAGATCTGAAATGCAGAAGGCAAGCATTTTTAAAGGAAAATGGTATGAATAAAAATAAAATACTTAAGGAAACTGCAAGATGTCTTAAATAAATGGTAATTATTTCAATTTATTAAGAATAGAGTAAAAACTATCCAGTTTTTGGTTTCTGAAACCAACAGATCTGAATTAAGTTTGGTATTTCACATAACATTTTTTTGCAATATTATACTTCTTTCGAAAATAGACTTAAGGTAAATTAAATTGATGGGTACACTGACAGCTTGTCTTGTGTGTGGCTTCATTATTTCATGAGAAAGCACCCTAATCCAAATAAGTATGGTTTCTTCCCCGATTTTCTTTACGATGTTAGAAAATTAGAAAACATTAGAAATTACAAAATACAAAAACTGCAAATATTAGAAAAAAGGAAAATCAATAATCTTAGTATAATCAATTTACAATTATATGCAAATGAAACTAGTCCTGTAGAAGACAACTTTCTGATAAGGTTAAGTATTATTTGAAAATATACTCCTTAAGCCAATGATTCTACCTGTAATAACCTAGCTTAGAGAAGCACAAGTATGCAGTGGTAACAAGGATGCTCAGGTGCAGCAGCATTTGCTAGAGGAAGAACTTGAAACCAGCTGTCATCAAAAGAGGAGTGGTTACAGTAATTGACATATCCATATAATGAAAAATTATTCAGACATTAAAATGAATGAAGTAGTTTTCCTGACAGGTATTGATATGTAAAAAGTGCCTATGATATGGCAAGTTACAATATAGTATGTAAAATGATTCTATCCTTAAAGAAATGAGCCAAAATACAAAGCTATCATAAATATCCTTTTTCAAAAACATTCCTATCTTTTAAGAGTTGGTTAAATTCTGTACCTTATATAAACATTTCAAACTACCCCAATAAACTTATAAAACTTACAATGTTGAATTTTACATTTCCTACCAATGTGTGTCATTTATCTTCTAATGTGCAATTCCTATCTTGCCAGCTATTTAAAAGCTTCTTTAAGACTGCCTTATACTTCTCCAAGCCAACCTTAGGGACTAGGACTGTAGGTTTTACATAATAAACTGATAAATATTAGCTGAACAAATTAATAGGTCGGTTCTCCTGTATAGTGGTACAAAGGAAGATAAATAACATATGCAAAGGTACTAGCACATTTACATCAAAAAATATTGTCAGGCAGATCTCATTCAAACCTTTTTCAATTTTTAACTTATTACTAGAGAAACCAATAAAATAAGAATGACAGTTTTTCCGTTTATAAACTAGAAGAAAAATGCGAAATGGAGATAACATGAATACAGCAATGACAAAAAGCACTTTTTCCTGATGGTGATGATGTAAACTGGAGGTAAAAAGAAAGCAACATGCAGGAAGTCGATGATAAAAAAAACTTCCTTTTAATGGAGGTGGGAAGTAGGGTGAACTGGATTCAAGCATTTCCTCTCACCATTTAAAAATTTCAGACATATTACAGTCAAATATAAACGTAGAACCATAATAGAACTCAGAACAACAATTTATGCTTGGGATGGAGAAGGCAAATGAATAAAAGAAACAGACTTGATTATCCAATTTTTAAAACTTTACAAATAAAAAAACATAACAAGTAATAAAACTAGGAAAAATATGTTTTAATGTTAGTGGGCTGAAACCTTTTACACAAAAAGCAATAATAAAGGAATAAGCATCTTAGCCAGGCAAGGTGGCATGTGCCTGTAGTCCCAGCTACTTGGAAGCTACTGGAAGGTGCGAGGATCACTTCGGCCAAGGAATTGGAGGCTGCAGTGAGCCACGATGACTGCACTCCAGGCTAGGTGAGACTGAGACTCCATCTCAAAAAAACACTAACAACTCACAAAATAAATAAAAATGGCCAACATATGCCAAAATTTTCAATTCTACAATAATCAAAGAAATGCTAACTTTAACGAAAGGAATCCTGGGCCCATTCCCCATCATACTTCCCCACAAAGTTTTCTTTTAAAAATGTTATGTTTGACCAGAAGCGGTTCTCACGCCTATAATCCCAACACTCTGGGAACCCAAGGTGGGAGGACATAAGCTTGAGGCTAGGAGTTTGAGCAACACAGTGAGACCCTGTCTCTAAAAAAAGTAGAAAATTAGCTGGTTATAGTGGCACAGGCTATTATTCTCAGCTACTCAGGGGGCTGAGGCAGGAGGATCCCTTGAGCCTGCAATAAGCTACGATCAAGCCACTGCACTCCAGCCTGGGCAACAGAGCAAGAACCTGTCGCTTAAAGAAAAAAAAAAGGGGGTATGTTCTATTAACTAGGATTTGAAGAAATGAACACTCTCAGAAGTATTAGTAGAAATATAAATTGGTCCAATCTTTCTGAAAGACAATTTGGCAATCTGTTAAAAGTCTTCAAAATATTCATACCCTTAGATCCTATAAACCTATTTTCAGGACTTTGACTTAGTAAAACCATAATCACATTCAAATAAAAAAGGCATAGCAATTTTTTATAGCTAAAAATTGGGAGGGGGGGAGGAACTAGACACCCAAATTTAAATCATGGGCTTTCGTATCAAAGAAAATCATGGACATATTAAATATTTCCTCATAGAAGAATGTTACAGAATTCCAGAAAATACATTGAGGGATAACAGCTAGTTACTATACTATATTATCCCTATTACTTTATGTTCAAAGTATACATACAGAAAAGACTATAAGAACATACAATAGAAATATTAACCATGGTATTTCTGAGTGGAAGGATTAAAATTACCTTATTTTCTTTAAATTTTTCCTGAAGCTTCCCAATTTTCTATTCTCAATATGCACTGCTTTTATAATAAAAATAATAGTGAAGAAACTATCATTATAGCAATCTTAAGAAAAGTTGCTATAAAATTAAATTCAATCCCAACACTGCCATTTAATAAAAACAGGAAAAAGCACATGGTATAACAAAAAGTTACTGCATCACCAAGAGGAGGTGGTAGCCTACAAATACCTGTGCTAGAAGTGGAAAAGGCTAGGAAGTATCCCTGAGAGCAAGCCAACACAGAGAAGCAGTGGAAGGGAGTGATTTCCTAAAGAAGAAAAGAGAACAGAAAAAGGAGGAACAGATCAGCTATAGTCCAAAAAAAATTATAGGAAAGGGGAAGAAAAAAATAACAAAAGAGGAGTAAGATGTCTAGTTCAATTACAGATAGTGATGAAGGATAAGTGAAAAAGACCAGAGGGAATAATCAGGAGAGAAATATAACCCAAAGATTCTACTTTATCTTAAGGATGAACGCAAACTATTCTTTTAAAAAAGGTAAGCAACCTTGATTTGAGGGAAGCCAGGAGTGGTCACTGCAAGGAGGCTCCACAAAGAAGACAGCTTAATGCAGTTTTGGAAAAAAACAAAGTGGAGCAAAAATGAATTAATCCAAAAATTCTAGGAGGAAAACCTGCTATTTAAATTCTACTAAATGTGTTAATACCCTTCTATTATAAGTACTTTATACTCTCTTCTAACTTCTTCATTATATGGATCAAGTGGTATGGGCAGAGAAAACAGTTTGGCATAATGAAAAGAATCCCTGACTTTAGAGTCAAGAAGTCTGGAAACTTGGACAAAAGGGTTATAATAAAGATTAAAAAGGAAAAAAAAAAAGCAGTCTGGAATCAAGTCCTGACAACATACTAGCTGTATAAAGCTGAGCAAACTTCCACATTTGTAAAACAGAGATTACATACTTAATGCGGAGTTTCTAGGTGTCTCAATTAAAGGACTACGTATAATAATTTTTTAAACTTAAAACACTCTGCTAATACTCTTGTAGTAGCTGCTGTTATTGTTATGATTTGAATCACGGTGTCACTATAAATACTTTTACAAGCACAAGCCCATCGTTTTCAGGAAAGAAAAGCCGTAATAACAGCACTTTCTTTACCTAGGAAAGCTGAACAAAAGTCACATGAAGAGTATGAAAATATAGTTGCGATTGTTCTCTCCTAATTTATCTCAATCCTCTCATTTCCAAAAATCCCAAGGGGTTTTTGAGAAATTAGATAATTGCTAGGATAGCACACTCCACAGGGGTTTCAAAAGTCAGTCTCGGGTTTGCTGAGTAGGCCTTCAAAGTTCCCTCCAGTCTAGGATTCTATCATGAGCGAAAGAATCAAGCTAAGGCAAAATGATATTCAGACAAGCCAATATCTTCTAAAATTATTCTTAAACTAAGATAGTTTTTTCAGCTAAACTTCTAAATTTCTATGTCCTGATCATAATTATACTTATTCACATAAAAATAAATGGGAAAAAATCTATAAATTCAAATTTACTACTAATTCATGGTATAGCCACACAATTGAACACAAAGACTGTAAAAGTCATGTTTTCAAATAACGTTTAATGTTAACGGGAAATGACATGCTAGGCTTTAAAAAAGTGAACAGGTCCTCTTCCATATATTACTTTAGTGGTGAAATGTTTTCTGAAGACATCAAAGTTGAAAAGTATGAAAGCTGAAATGGGGTTACATTACTGAAGTATGGGGGAGTTAAAGCTACAAAATCCTATGTACGCTTTCGCTCTACATTCTTTGGTATGCTTTCTGTCATTCCAAACATATTTGAAAGTTTTTATTCTTTTCCTTCATAACTGAGCATATTATTTATTAGTTTACATGAACATAAATCTTAAAATCACAAGATTTGCAATTCTACAAATCTAACTGAAGTCCATCTTTATTACAACTTTATTACTTAAACCAACACATCTTAGTCACTAGTATTAACCACTTCCGTTTTTTAGTCAATTTTTAAATACAAGATACAATAAAAATTTTTAAAAATGTATATAACATGAACGTATGGAAAAGACAACAGTACTGAAATCCCAATGTGGATGTGAGAAACAATGCACTATGATAGTCCAAAATGTTTCTCATTCCATATGCCAGAGTCCAAATACAACCTGAACATTAACATGTATAAAACTGCAGTTGTTCAAAAGGTATAAGTTACTTACATGCACATACATGTGCACACACATATATACACACACATACATTCAGATTTAAAGTGAGAGAAGATACATATGCCAATGTCAATAGCAACCACTATAAGTGGATTGTGGAACTATAATGTTTTTCTTTTTAGTTTTGTTTGTTCAAAATTCTCTAAAATGAATATTAAAAATTGTTATTATAGGAGGAGCGATTTTTTTTAATCAGCAGCATAAAGTTAAATGTGGCTGCTACAAAGAATAACCTGAATGTAAAACAGCAAAAAATATCAGCACAGAACTCTGAACTAAGCACAGTGCTAACAGCTTAACATACTATAATACTGAAGTTATCCAGTAACACCATGAAACAGACATCCCCACTCTGGGGGCTAAGAAAAGTGAGGTTTCCTGAAACTCTTAACAAAGAAAACACGGCTACTTAATGGCAGAGACAGAAATCACACACGAAACCGTCCTAATCCAAACTCCACATGCTTAACGACTTAAATAGTCAGACATCGACATAGTATGTTTCAATTTATTCTTTACATTTGACACTTAAAATTTTTTTATAGTTTTCTAGACGTTACATACATGCTTATGCCTCAAACTGTTGCATCAAGTAATCCTAATAGAATTTAGCCATTATTTACTGCAAGCCAAACATGATTAATATTCGTCCTGAGATTAGAGAACTAGGACTTGCGAGAAGAATTCTGAGAATTTTATACAAGGAGTAACAATCCTTGACTAAATCAGACCTGGAATTTTACATTCAAGTGAATTCAACTGATTCTTCACACTACCTCATCTGTAACTATTCCAACTAAAAAGACAAACTCCAGACCACTAAAAATTGTTAAGACAACTGATTTGCTAACAAAGTCAGACTGCCTCAGTATCCTGTCAGCATCCTGTCAAAAAGTATGATGAGAAAAAAATGCAAAAGCTGAGTATCAAAATTCAAGTTCTTAAGACAAATGAAGCTTCCTTTCAATGAAGTATCATGTCAAGACATACATAAAGGAAAGGGACCACAAATGGTGGAAAGATGTGTTTTTGCATACATATATATAAGGAAGTGAAGAGAAAGGGCAAACAAAACATGACATACCATACACTAAGGACCCTAAATTAGGTGTTTGAAAATATCAATGACTGAGAACTGTTTTTTTGGGCCTACCGCATTTAAGGAAAGATTTAGAATTTGCTTTGGATTCCAGTTTTCTTTGTGTTACTTTGGCTCAAAATTTAGGAAAAATTACTCAGTTGCAATGAGCCACTCAAGTTTTGGTCAACACGATGAGGTTTAAAATATTTTTTTTATTCCCAATTCCTTTTTGAATTACCATGTTATACATACCTTCCTCCTATCGAGTCGTCTTGTGGTTGGGCCCCGGCAGTGTTCCTCTGTGAACGTCGCAGTGACCCCCCTGGATTGTTATTAGGCCGGTTGGACATTGGCACCTCTCTCTTGAAGGGACATACCCTTTCTAGACACTACCATTCACTAAAAGAAAAACAAAAGAAAAAAGAATATATAACAGATGTACACGATACAATACAAAAAAGAAATGAGGGGCATTGAAGGCAAGGAAGAAATTTTATACAAAGTATTTGATTTTACAGTTTTCACCAATGTTGCACTGTCTTATTAAACTGTGAAGTATGATTGATTAATGTCTTACAAAATGTCAGGAATATAACAAATCCAAGGCATGTGGTCCAGAACCCAGCACATAAAATTAACTTATATTTTTCATGAAATAGCCAGGAAATTCTCAATTCAAAGAAAACAGAGCACAGATGGAAATATGTCTTTCCACATTTCTAGTACTGTGCATAAATGGGCATTGCACTAAAATCAAAACACCTTAGTTGAAGCCTTGTGATAGAACAGCTATAAAGGAGTTTGCCTTTATATAACTCACACTCTCTAAACCCATAGAATTAAAAACATGTGGCACATGCCACCTTCACAGTATTGTTGTGAATAACAAATGAAATAACAAATACAAAGAAAACTGTAAAACTGCATTATTCTAAAGAAGAGTTGATGAGAAAGCAGCTCAAACACAGTAAACCAAGCAATGGTCCCAGATACCCTGGATTTCAATAGCAGCTCTGCTAGCCATGACCTTAGACAATTCAATCTCTAGATTTCATTTATCTCTTCTGTAAAATCAGTATTATTACCTACCTCACAAAGTTATCAGCAGCAAGAAATTGCGAAAGTATTTTTTGTTAACAATTTAGCTCAAAACACACTTCTTAACCAATCTGAACTTTCTTTCTGAAAGAAATTTAATTATTATACAATGTACTGATACTCAGAAAATCAGCTTTACTGATAAAACAAGCCAAAATTAAACCCATAGAAAGAATTACAATGTGTCAAAACCAAATCGTTCACTATTTTTTGTATGCCTCCAATCAAACTCAATTTCTTACTTACTATTTACTGAGGAAGAAAGAGAACGTATGATCATATGGCATTACAGAACCTGGTGCCAAAGAGTATGCAAATTAATCATAACTAAATCTATTACTGTTCTGGACTTTAATATTAGATTCCTTGCATTGTAACAGGAAAGAAGGTTTTGAGTTACATCTTGACCTAATTGAGTAGAAAAAGACTGATTTTCTTTCTGCTGCATATGCCCAAATCAATTAATATACTACATAAACTTTAATCAGAAAGTTCAAATTACTAATGTAAGTACTATAAACTTTAGAATGGGGGATGGGTGGGGGAGAGGGAGAAATT
The DNA here is from genome assembly GCA_004363605.1 of Indri indri. Lineage (NCBI taxonomy): Eukaryota > Metazoa > Chordata > Mammalia > Primates > Indriidae > Indri > Indri indri. Next base: position 18,654 of record RJWJ010022786.1, on the reverse strand, counting down.
AAACTTGCATACACTGATATGTAAAGATCTACCCAAGATATGTTGGGGGAGAAAATATGAAACTTCCATTTGTGTGTATGTATTTGACTTGTATATATATTTTAGTTTATCATCTACATGTTAAAGATTGATGGGACAATTCGCAAAACAGATTTTGTTAATACCAAATGCCTTGAGAAAGACTGGGGGGGCTGGAGTTTAGAATGAAAGAAGTAATTTTTCTTGTTATTGAGATTATTTAAACCATTTATATAAGCAATAGGGCAAGCTGCTCAAGCACAATACAAGTGTAAAGCTCCAGAGTCAAACTGCCTCTGCCAGAGTTTAAATCCTGACTCCAACACCAAGTTATAAAACTGTGTGTGTGTGTGTGTCTGCGTGTGCAAATGCACATGTATATACACAGTCTTCTCTGTGCTTCAGTCTATCAAATGAAGACAAACAACTTACCTCACAGAGTAGTTGTGAGGATTAAATGAGAAAATCCACAGAAACCACTTAACACAGTGCCAATCATATATAGCAAGGGCTCAGTACATATTAATTCTTACTGTTATTACTATAAGCATTTATTCAAAAGAACACTTGTGGTAAAGTAAAATGTAACATATCGGGCAACTTCACCATGAAAACCAGTCAATGTGAGTCTTAACTGATAGCACAATAGTTTCGAAGGTGAATTTCTGCTGTAAAGAAAACATATATACACACACTGGTGTTTTTAATTAAGGGGGAGCATCACAACCACCTGGGAAGCTTAGTCAAAATAAGAAATGGGTGACATATTTTAAAAGACTTCTCTTGGTCGTACTGCAATACAGAATTGCACCACATTAAAGCATTAAATCAAAGGCCAGTCTTTTTCAGAAGTCATCTTAGAAGTTTCTCTACTTCACACATTATCTCAATGCCATTTCACCTGGACCAAAACAGCACGGATAGATAAAAGAGAATAGCATGATACTGCTGCTCTCACTTTAAAAAGCAAAGAATACTATCACTAAACAAAGTTGGTAGTTCTCACCTGCCCTCTCTCTCCTATAAATGCCTACTGTATGTCATGTGGTATTAAGTCATTCAAATAAATGTAAATCATACTAGTTACTTTGACCCATAGTCACCAAGATAAGAACAATGCTTCCAACATCTTTAGAGCTCATCAACCAGCACCATAATCAGCCAATAGCCCATTTTTGGGTAATTCTTGAGATTTAAGGGAAAGAATGACAAGTCGAAACACAGAGGTTTATCACAGCACTACCTGCTTTTAAAGTGTAAATTAATCTTTAAAATAGGACAGATTCTGTTAAACTTTGGAATTTTAATTCCCTGAAAGTAAATAAAAGATTAACATATGATGGATATAGGATCTCCCACTCAGTCGGGTAGCAACAAAACCAGAGAGCTAGAAAGGCCAGGAGAGATGACCAAGTTCAACCCCTTAAACTGCAGACAAATCCAAATGAAGAAAGTTCAAGGCATCTGTTGAGGACCAGTCCTCTGAATGCTGGCACTAAGGAGATCCATACTCTCTCCATGAATATTGCCACCTCAACTTCAACCAAAATCTAATAATGCCTCATTGGCTTCAGATAAGAACCCAGAAGCCAGAAGTTTTCGTCCTGCAGTGATTTCCTTCAGAATGTTTTCCTTACAGAATATTCTGTACTGCCCAATTACTTATGCCTACCATGTTATTTATTTTTAAAACACACACACAAATGAGAATTCTATTAACAACTATACTGCTAGAAGTCATGTTTTGATAACCTGAAATGAATGAACTCAAAGATTCCAACTTATTAATAAGCTATCACATAATGATGAAACTATTAATAGAAGTTATAAGCCCAATCTATTAATATCCCAGACTATTAGATCCTGAAATATACTACTTTTCTAACCTTCATTTTTGTGAAAATAATCATCAGCCTTGTTCACATAAAATCTTTAAGTCCTAAAGGACTAAAATAAGATAGATGGCATGTATGACTTTGAGTTCAAGAGGAAAAACATAAAAATGCTAAGAGAATATCTTCAAGGTTGAAAACAAACTCATGACAACTTTGCTCACAGCTCTAAGTGTGCAACAAACTTATTCACTGTTTGGATTAAATGACATTTGGATTTTATGTGAAAAAGTATTTAGCTCTACAGGCAAATTCCACATAGGAAGAACAAACTCATATATATTTTTTAATACAAACAGTTTATCACATAAAAGAATGAAAGTAAAGAAAGTTTTACATAACAGGAAAATGCATTCCAGAGAGAGTGGAACAGTCAGTCAGCAGGAGTGGAGAAATACATAGACTTGTATATTAATCTACATTTTAACATTCATTTTAACATTGTATCAAGAATATTCTTTCAAAGAAAACAACAACTGAAAACATCATGGAAATCAAATTTCTTCTAATTTCTTAACCCAAAAATCACAAAAAAAGCTTAAGGCCAGAAAAAAAAAAACAACCTCAAAACATAAAACTTCAACCCTTCATTTGGTGCAAAACTTTTAGAACACCAAGAAAATCAACTGCAAAAAAACCTTGAGAGTTGGGCACAACGGTGCACACCTTAGTCCCAGCTATGCAGGAGGATCACTTGAGCCCAGGAGCTCAAGGCCAGCCTGGGCAACATAGCAAGATACTGTCTGTTAAAAAAAATAAATAAAACTTCAGGATGTGGTAGTACTTACTAGTCAAATGCCCAAAAGTATGGAAAGGAAATAGATAGTACAAACATTAGAATTTATGCAGAATTTCCATCACATGAATGACATTTGATAGAGTGGAGAACAAATCTCCTATTTAGTAGAAATAGAGTCAGGAGCAGAGTCATGAGCAGCCCCAAAGCCAACCTATATGTTTACTCCTGTAAATCACTATCACCTATTTTGATAGGCAATTCTAAAAACTGAAAGAAATCTGCATTATTTTTACAGCAAAGACAATATTTAAAAGTTAATAGTCATGTACCACACAACGATACTTTGGTTAACAATAGACCACATACACGATGGTTCCATAAGATTATAACATCGCATTTTTACCGTGCCTTTTCTATGTCTGGATGTGTTTAGATACACAAATAATTACCACTGTGTTGTTACAACTGCCTACAGTATTCAGTATAGCAACATGCTGTACAGAGTTGTAGTCCAGGAGCAACAGGCTCTACCATACAGCCTAGGTATGTAGAAGGCTATACCATTGAGGTTTCTCTAAGTATACTCTAGGGTACTTTCATAACAACAAAACTGCTGAAGGGGCCAGGCGCGGTGGCTCACGCCTGTAATCCTAGCACTCTGGGAGGCCGAGGTGGGCGGATCGTTCTGAGCTCAGGAGTTCGAGACCAGCCTGAGCAAGAGCGAGACCCCGTCTCTACCAAAAATAGAAAGAAATTAATTGGACAGCTAAAAATATATACAGAAAAAAAATTAGCCGGGCATGGTGGCGCATGCCTGTAGTCCCAGCTACTCGGGAGGCTGAGACAGTAGGATTGCTCGAGCCCAGGAGTTTGAGGTTGCTGTGAGCTAGGCTGATGCCACGGCACTCTAGCCCGGGCAACAGAGTGAGACTGTCTCAAAAAAAAAAAAAAAAAAAAAAAAAAAAAAAAAAACTGCTGAAGGACTCATTTCTCAGAACGTATTCTTGTCTTTAAGTATAGCATGACAGTACTTAACATCCCATGCAATGTCTGTAGAAAATTCTCAGCTTTTAGAATTGGCATTTAAAATGAATCTTATTTGTCCAACATGTACCCCCAACTTCTTATGCACCCTATTTAGATGTAGTCTCCAAAGAGACTTGGTTAGGTTCCAGATTATGAACTTGGAGTTAAATAACAGTAATAAACACACAATTTGCACAGCACTTTACTTGTTTACTCTAATATAGCAAAATTTAAATGTGCCAGTGAGCCATATAAACAATTGCCCCTTAGTCTTACTTGACAAATAAAGAAACTGAAGTGTTACAAAATTAGTGGCCTACATGCAACAAGTTATAGCATCAGGGCCTGCAGACTGAAAACAAAAAAAGACATCTGGAGCTGCAGATCTGAACAACTACACACCCCAGATCAAGAAGGAAATGACTAGGTGCTAGGAGAAAGCGTGGTAAATTAAACACACCAGGGACAATATATAATAAACAACTCTACAAGAAAATGGAATAGAAATCACCCTTGCTTATAGTAGAAGTCATGCTAGCTTATCTAAGAATGGCAAGGAATTCAAATAAGGCTATCTTTAAATCGGGAATGAATAACCTTTAAGCTTCCCCTAAAAACGAGGGTTTGAGAGGTGCTGAGAAACAATAGCAATTGAGACAATCCCGGCACACACAGTTTACTGCTCTATACCCGCCACCTAGGCGCAAATATTAGCTCTGCTCCATAACAAGACAGACAAGCACCTTTATTCGTCTTAAGCTTCTTCCTCCATTAAACTGAAGATATTAACTTTAGGGTTTAAGTATTAGAAACAATGTATATAAGGCTCTCAGAATCTTACCTGAATATGACAGCTGCCATTTAATGAGAGCCTATTAACTACAAATAAATGACTGAATCTGAAAGAAAAGGGGAGTACTGCGGTGGGTGGGGGTGGAGGAGTCATCAGGTCCACCATCACGAATGAGAAAGGAATTGAACAAAAAGTTTCTACAAAACTGTGAAGACAGTTTATTATTTCATTTTAATTTAGGAAGAAGGTAACACAGTATCAGCAATTTTGTATGTATATTCACAAGTCAAATGCCAAACCCTAAGTAGCTGTATGTCAAACTCAAAATGGCTGCATCTGTTATAGAATAGCAAAGTGTAATTCATTAATTCATGTTTGCACTAAGGGAAATGGAGAAATTTATTGCCCTTCCACCCACCTCCCCCCCGCCCCTGCCCGCCGAGTTAATCAGAAAAGTACAGAAATTAGAAGAGTAAGAGCCATTGAGTGCAGGCAAAAGGGTCTCTGTCAGGCATTTAATTCAATTTGGGGGCCTCAAAACCATTTGAATATGATGACTGAGTACTGTGTAACACATAAAAATAGTATTCTCAAGTCATATTTTTATAACACTACAAAATATTTAATGGGAAAAAATTTAATAGTAAAATAAAAATGATAATATGTCATGTTTATTCTGTGCTGGCAATGTGCCTTTTCATTTAACTTTCATGCCAACCTTATAGAATTGGTAGTGGAAATAACCTTGCAAAGAAACTATGGTACACAGTAAGTTAAAGTAACCCTGAGGCCACAAAGCTAATAGGTGACAGGGCCAGCATCCAAACAGAGGTTTGACCCAAAACCCATGCTCTTTATTACTATGTTATATGGCTGAACAATAATGAAAAATAATTATGTATTTACCTTTTTTTAAAGACGTGAAAACATTAGAGAGCCATGACATTCCAAGGCTGGAGGATTATGAAGGGTATCGAGAAGATTCTGATCCTTTGACATTTCTTTCAGGAAATCAGGTTTATCTAGCCAATCCTTAAGTGAACAATTATCGTGAAATATGTTCAATGATATAAGAAGATCAAAGGAAATATTGTAAACAAAGAACAAAAAATGACTAAATCCGGTGGTGGCAAAATGCCTATAATCCCAACCACTTGAGAGACTGAGGCAGAAGGATCACTTGAGGCCAAAAATTTAAGGCTGTAGTGAGCTAAAATTGTGCCACTGCAACCTTGGCCTCCAATCCACCCTAGGCTACAGAGTCAGACTCCCATCTCCTTAGGTAAAAAAAAAAGAAAAGAAAAGAAAAGATGACTAATTGTGCCCTCACAGGTTGAGAATGGCCGGTCACTTCTGCTGCTGCTGCAAATTAGTCGTAAAAGTCCAAGGCAGTGAGGAAACGCATGGAAGAATAAGAGAATAAACCACAATGGAGGGATGCTAAATGGTTCCTTGAGCCTGAAAAATAAGTCTAAACTGTATTAGCAAATGGGCGAAACCTAAAAATTTTGCATTTAAGACCTACAGATATGGAGGCAGCCCAAAAAGAAAGATACCAACTAGCCCTAAGTATAGATAAGGGTCTGATAACAATAAAAGATGAAAAGACTGGAGGGTCAAAGAAACATTTAGACAACAGAATCTACACAATGAAAAAGAAAAATCTACCACTGTGGTTCTCAGATTTCAGCATACATACAAATAGAAACTCATCTGAAATGTCTCTCAATGTTATCTTGCTCTGATGGCAAGGGTTAAGATAATTTATTTAAAACATGTAAAGAAAGAAGACCGCATATCCTTTCACTGTCAGATGAAACATTGTTTACAGGCTCATCTAACAGTTATTTAATTTTCTAATAAAGTATCATTTTCTTACCTTTGCTATTTACTATTAACTAGATGTTCAGACACTGAAGTTACCTGTTAACTTGTAGATTTATGTATGATAAAAGTACAAATAATTTCTGTACAGTAGAAAAGACAAACCCAAAGACTGCAGTTTGCTGCCTGTAGGATTATCAGTAATCTCATCCTAAAATTCTTTATTGAATTGCCTATAAATATCCAGCTCCCCAAATGCTCTTTGAGCCAGCTTTACCCTAACAGCCTCCCCCTCACTAATTAGCTGAATAAAATCTTTACCATATATATTTTATAGGTTTAAAAGATATGCTTTTAACTTCAGAAAATTATACAAAATAGATTATAGCAGTAATACCAAACGATACACGTGGGACAGAAAAATAAGGTTTAGTGTTAATCATGTCAAATTTGAGTTATTATGTACGCTATATAGGTAAAGACTTCCAGTAAGTACATGGAAATAAAGATCCAGAATTAAATAGGCAACTGGCCATGCAGATGTGAAAAATTATTGGTGTGCAGGACATAGGAGAAAGAAAGGTAATCAATGTTATTCCACTTCCTCTATGAAAAGGAGAGTAAAGAGAGGAGCAGGCCCGGGATGAAACCATGAAAAACACTAAAATCTAAGGAAAACATGTAAGAAAAAATCCAATCAAAGAGAATCAAGGACTCAACACATGTATGTGGGAAATAAATCAGGATGGTGGTATTGCAGACACCAAGAGGAGTAAGATGGATAAGCAGAGGTCAAATGCCACAGAAAGGACAGACACACAAAACTCAACAGTGTCCATCAGATTTAGAAAATGGTGAGAGCATTTCTAGAAATGGTGGAGGAGGAGAAGGCATGGGGTAAGATAAGCAGACAGTAAATACCAACTTTCCTCTGAAAATGATGGGTTATAAAGAGAAGAGTCAACAGCCAAGAAGGAATGCGGGGAGAGAAGGCAGGGTGACAAAGGCTGTGTGTGTGCATGAGCATATCAGTCTTGAGCATGTTTATGTAGGTAAGGAAAAGAATTATTCAAAGGAAGAGGCTGGGGACAAGGTATAGTTTACTAACAGGATCCTACGAGGGAAAAAAAAAATTAAGAGCAGAGGCTTTGGATGAGAATAAAAGTATATCAATTTCTGAGGCATGAGAAGATCACAATCGAAAGCAAAGAACTACATGCCTAGCTTGTTTAATCTGTGATTTACAGGTATGAGAAGTGTGAGGATGGAGGTGACCCTTGACAAGGAGGTCTAAAACAGACCCAAAGTCTATTTTATCAAGTAATATATGCTGATCAATTTTATGTAAACAGATACAGCCCAACTATTTCCAAAATAAATAGCAATTCAGTCCCTAATACAAATTCTGTCTTCGCTTATTCAGTTTGTATTAACATAATCCTTCAGAATACTAAATGAATTTATTTAATAAAATATTTTCTTCTTCAGGTCTCGAAGATTATAGACTAGAGTCAGCAATTTTTAGCCCACGTGCCAAAAATGGCAGATAGACCTGGGTTTAACAGGTCTGCAATCCTGCTGGCTACCATAATTAGACAGTCACGGGGGGGGGGGGGGGGCAGAAGGTCAGCTGATCACTAGCCATTTTAGTACTTCTTGAAGATATACTTTTACACCCATCCAGGAATGATGAGACAAAAGGGAAAAAGGTATTAAACTACAAAGTCTCTCAAATTGGATTCAGTTCCAAATTTTATAAGATCCTAACCTAACATTTCAGTTTTGCATAAATGGAGTACTTTAAAAATTCTACCTTATAGGCCGGGCGCGGTGGCTCAAGCCTGTAATCCTAGCACTCTGGGAGGCCGAGGTGGGCGGATCGTTCTGAGCTCAGGAGTTCGAGACCAGCCTGAGCAAGAGCGAGACCCCATCTCTACCAAAAATAGAAAGAAAATTAATTGGACAGCTAAAAATATATAGAGAAAAAATTAGCCGGGCATGGTGGCACATGCCT